>JAJAGP010000123.1:0-240000 GCA_025084515.1 Ancistrus triradiatus | reverse complement strand
AGTGAACAGAAATCCGACTTGCTGTATCTCATGTATCATTTAAATAGCACTATTACTGAAATTATTATATTACAGTCTCGCACAATTCATTAGAGAGATATTTTGAGGTTGTTTGCTATTTTTATCTTGAGCTAAACAACCAAATTCAGCCCAACATTAGTAAACAACATGTACTGAAATATGCCAAGTTATCAATCACATACTGTACATGACTAATAGGTAAGTAGATCAGTTCTTGATAGGGGAATTATGTCTGACCATTTGTGCCTGAATATCCCTTTCATTATGCACTCAATTGGAGCAGCAGTAATCAGCTAGCCCACCATCATAGTGACCTGGGTTTGAATCCCAGCAGTACCCTCCAGAATCACACAAACACAGCTGTGTCTGAGGAAGGGGAGGACAGATGGAGGAATGTTCCCCAGTCCTGCAAAAGCATCGTCTTCTGAGCTCTGACTGATGGCCTCCTGGCTCATCCAGTTTGCCCATGCCCAGTGAATTCTGGGATAAGCTACGGATACCTATAACTTTATCTGAACTTATATTATGGTTAACAGACTTTGGCCATGAGGGTGAGTTAGCATTGGCTTTAACACAGCAGTAGACCGAGTGATCATCTTTGGTGATCACAGAAGACAAATACATGCTCCCATACCTTAGTAAGCTCTCCAAGGTGGTTGAGTGCACCAAGGGCATAGAGCTGCTCCAGAGCCAGCACCAGGGTTTCATGTGGAGGAGGGTCCATGAAGTCAAAATGGATCAGGTCATTTATCCCTGTTAAATCATGTTACAATCACTTATTACTGAAGTACTGATGGCAAGGTTGGGTATTAATCTAGGTTTACAAACTATTTGTTACAATCGATGCTACTTTGTATGGAGGTCACATACTTTGGGTTAAACAAAACGAAGCCATTTCACATCTACTTTGCATTTACACTCATCATCCATTTCATCATTTAAAAACATTATTTGTATTGTGTCACCACTAATCTAACTCTAAGAGACGCCCCCACATGTGACCACCACTGACAAGATATTGAGTAGTGCATGTTTTTTCTGCCAAGTTGAGAGCAACTCACTAAGTAATCCAGTCAGCAGGGCCATATACTCACAACCTGACAGCGCTGAAGAACTAGCGACAACTTAATCCCAAGATGCCAGCAACACCGCTGTAGTGGACACATCCAAACCAATACCATGCTCACTACCATGTCAATGTCATTTCTTAGAAACTCATTTCTTAGAGTTAGCAAATTGTCTCTGTGCCAATAATACATCTGAGAACAGCTCTCCAAAACAAAGTGTGCTGTCATGGTATTATGGTGGTGCCATTCAACTGTTGAGCAGACAATGGCGCAAGCGGATACATTTACAGCATTTTAGCAGATGCTCTTACCAGTGACTTACATCTGAAAAAGTTCCAAGTAACTGTGGGTTAAGGGCCTCGCTCAAGGACCAAACAGTGGCAGCTGGGCAGACGTGTTACAGGGCAGTTGCCACACAGCACCATTTCAATCCTGATTTCAGACTCTGCCCATGTGGAGTTTGCATGTTCTCCCGGTGTCCGTGTACTCCAGGTACATGCATTAGGATAACTGGGCGCTCCCTGGAGTGAGAGTGGGATCTTCTCTCCTAATCAAGTGCGGGTGCGTTAGCTGAGTGTGGCCAATACATACGGAGTCAAACGGAGACTCAGTGGGTGTATGGAAAAAAAATACGTTAGGTGTATTTACACAACAGGAAACTCTGTGTATGGTGGCAGGTACATGACCGGCCCGAAAGAATTCAAATGTTTTGGGGTAAATGTTTGCTAAACACCATTTGTTTTGAAATAAACAATTTGCACTATTTAGATCAGATGACCAGTCATGGTCAATCGTCTGGCACTTACCGTAAGAACTTGTTCTACCTGCTCCATTACAAGAATATTTAAGCAATAAGCGGCCACATGATGGAATGCAAGCACAGGGCTGTCCTTGGTTATGGAACAAGCGTTTGGTTAAGCTGAACAAACAATTTGGGAATTTAGCAGATGCGTGTCAATGAGATTACACAATCAAATGAGAAGTGTGTCACGGAACCTGTCCAAAATGTCTACTCTACTTCTATGCGTGTGATAAATATTTTTTCACACATTCTGATAAAGACTCATCAAAACGTACGCATTAACAGTTAGTACTATAGAAAGACAATCCATCTGGTAAAATTCCAGCAATATATTGTCCACGATCAGCCAAATCATTACAACCATGTGATGTGTGACTATGATTGGGTAGGTGTTAGGTGTCAAAATAACAGCTGCATGAATGTCCGTACCCAGGGTTACCCAGCACACTTCTACCCACAGCATCACACTCCCTCCACTGGCCTGTCTTACACCCACAGCGCATCTTGGTACCATCATTTCCACAGGTGAACAGTGCACACATAATGACTGTTCATGTGATGGAAAAACAAACATGACTCATCAGATCATCTTCCATTGCTTCAAGGAGTCTTCATTGTTGTCACTTTTGACAGTGAACATGGGTTAGCATGGCGAGTACTCTGACGGGTATGTGACTATGCAGCCCCATACTCAGCAGAGGGCGCTGCACCATGTGTTGTGCCACATGTGTCGGTCCTGTTGTTTGCTCTGTACTCGGCACACTTGCTTAAACTTGTATGAGTCGAGCCACACGACTCGTTTCAGCCGAAACTCAATTCAGGATTCGTGATTCACAATTCAGTACACAGTGATTCAGATTCACAATAGCTCTCGTCCCAGAGAAGATTTCTACATCTACAGTACTGTACTCTTAGTGCAAATAAGTTTCTACGGGTCCTAAAAAGGTTAGTTTATAAAAACCAACCAAAAGCAAAACAGGAATTGAATGCTTCAGAACACAGGCTACAGTCAGTTACCCAATAGAGTAAGTGTTTTGCACTTTAAATCCATTACACATTAAATTTTTCATTAAATAACCCTAGATTTTTCAACACTTTATAATAGAAATAAGCGTTGGGTTAATGATATTGGCCATCAGTAGGTTAATGTAAGTGTTTTAAACAATAACTTACTTATCATAGGACAGAATCTCCATCTACAGGCACCATAATGTAACTGCAGACATTTAAGGTGGAGCGGAAAATGCGAATAAGAAGCTAACTTCAGCCTCATCTCCACTACAATACACCTCATGATACATTTAACTTACATTTGGCGGAACATTTTCCCTTTGTAAATCAGGGAGCACCTGTACAATACAACTCCATTAATGCACATAATGCCTTATATAGTGTAGACTTTCTGGGGGTCTGGAATGGATTCATTCAATTTACATTATTCCTTATAGACAAAATCTGCTCAGTACTCCTCATTTTAGTTCTTGACAAGCCTTCTGGAACGAATTACCGAACCGAGGTACCACTATATTAAACATTTCTGTGATCTGCAGCACAGAAGCTCTTTCCATTCAAACCAGAAGGGATATCATTTGTTGCTCACAAGCGCTGATGAACTTTTATCGCCGGTTCGTAGTTCGTCCTTGACCACTGTCATTAGATACTCATCACTGCTGACCAGGAACACCTCACATTCCATATATTTTAGGAGATGCTCTGAGCCAAATGTCTTGCTATAACAATTTTCTCATGTTAAAGTCACTAAGGTCTTTACACCCGAACTTTTCCCCCTACGAGAATCGACAGTTCATGTACCATCTAATACATCCCAGGCCTTAACATTTGCTGTTATAATGGGATAATTAACATCATTTGGTTCTGCTGATCAGTGTACATTTTAGCTAAAGAAAAGAGCATTCCCATCCATACCCAGACTCTTGAGGAGCAGGACTACATTGCCTAGGTTGGTTCTCTGGATCTCAGGCACTGTGGTCTCCTCCATTTCGTGTTTAAAGGCCCAGGCTGTGTAGAGCCTAAAACATTTGCCAGCAGCGACTCGGCCTGCTCTGCCAGCCCGCTGATTGGCTGATGCCTGGAAAAGAAGAAAACTTCCATCAATCTAAAATATAAATGTGCATCAGCTTTATTTAAGCAAATCACAGCACTCTTTTTCAGAAAAAAAAACCAGGACACACTAATGCCTGGGAATCACTTTTCACAATGGGGGTCACTGTCTCTTTGTGGTCCTGTCATATCCCACTACATGTTCTGTTTCTTTCCTGGCTGTTCCTGCCAACACCTGTTCCAGTTCTCACACCTGCAGTGTAATGACACCAGACAGACAACGGTGCCATGGCCCTTCTCACCAGCCAGCCACGACTGTTCATATATAAAGACGGAACTCAAATTTACCGATG
Source organism: Ancistrus triradiatus (assembly GCA_025084515.1). Classification (NCBI taxonomy): domain Eukaryota; kingdom Metazoa; phylum Chordata; class Actinopteri; order Siluriformes; family Loricariidae; genus Ancistrus; species Ancistrus triradiatus. The sequence goes on along the minus strand of JAJAGP010000123.1, from coordinate 235,696 downwards.
TCTTGAATAGAATGTTCTATATAAACTTCATATTACTTCATCTGACTAATGTTTAACATTTGCTATTTTTGCAATGACTGCTCGATCTACTTTGAGACAAATTTTCAATTGTGAAAGCACTATATAAATAAATTAAATAATAAAAAAGGCTGAAAAATCTGAGCTGCACATCCTACCTGACAAAACTGTTTAAACTGAATTTTCAGCCAAACTTCTTTCAAGTGTGGGTTACATACCAAGATAAACCTACAATGTCTCTGTTTACTGACTAAATAATGCAGATACTCATTCTCCATGTTATTACACTTACAATATTTACTATGGAGGCTATTGTCTTATAGGCTTTAGCTTTATATTCTCCATTTTGTTATACTCTTAATAATATTGTATTGTCTTTATCATAGTCAACATGTTATATTGTATATATCATCATCTCTATATATAGATATTCTCTCCTTTAATTTGTACATATAGCTTCTATGTATTTAAACTATTACTATAAACTTATTAATTAGGTATCTGTATTAAATTCTTAAAAATAACACTTAGGCTGCCCAAGGAGGTTGGGTCTCTTGAGTCTTGGTGCTCCCAACGTTTATTCCTAACAACGTTTAGTAAGTTCTTCCTTGTCTCTGTAGCCCTAGGCTTGCACATTTAGGGCTGTGGGCCTAGGCAGATGCTTTGATGTTTTTATGGAGTGAGACCACTCTTTTAGGTAAGAGCGCAGCGCACTTCCTGCTGTACTGAGGATGTGAGCTCGTATTTTCAGAAGCGAGCAAGGAACTGTGAAGCGATCCTGCTCAACTCTTGATGTTCTGCATTTCAAAGATGTGCTTCTCGATTATTGTTCACTTTTCTTCATTCTGCATGCTCGTTTGGTTCTTTTGCTCGGTTTAACAATGTTTTGTGCTTCAACACAAAAGACACTGATCTCGCTCTCAGCGCTTGCCAACTCAAATATTTACAGTGGAGCACCTTAGACATGATATTACTTCCACCTCCCACCCTCCAGCTTACTGCACAAATAGAAACTAATTCTGTAAGAAACACTGATTTCATTGCAATTTCCCTGAAAGAGGGCTGCCAAAGCAATAGCAGAACAATCAACTTCTCAAGGCAAAAACTGACTGCCCCTCTGGTCAACCATTTTCTGCTTCATTTAGTGTGACTATTTAAATTGTTCCATATAGGCTTATTTCCTATCAAAACACATTAAAAGGTAACAACGGGAAGTTTGTTCTTTACCCGTGAGCATGGTGTAACAATCAGAGACTCCATCCCTGTTCGGGCATTGTAGCTCTTCTGTTTGCAAAAACCGGGGTCAATCACATAGATGATCCCATCGATGGTAAGGGACGTCTCTGCTATGTTGGTAGCAATCACTACCTGAAACAAACAAAACAATACACGATAAATTCTGTAACATGAGCTTATTTTAGGGTGATTAAGGTAAACTGCAATTAGAACAGCACGGCTGCAACCATTAGAAATGTAATAAAGTTATTAAGAAGGTACCTTACGAGCTCCAGGTGGTGTGGGGTTAAAAATCTTGGCCTGCATATCAGAGGGTAAATTTGCGTAGATAGGAAGGACAAGGAGCTCCGAGATTTTGGAGCCAAGCCTTCTACACCTCTCTTGCAGAAGCTCACAGCACGCCTCAATCTCTTCCTAGAACAACCACAACACATCACAGAGTATGAAAAGTTCAATTAAACATAAGAGTAAAACACAACAAACGTGTTGTATGCTATCTCCCAGATAGCATACATCATTAAACAGACTGACCTGTCCTGTGAGGAACACAAGAATGTCCCCAGCAGTCTGTGTGACATGAATCTGCAGTACCGATACCACACACGCCTCCAGATAATCAGCCTCAGGAGCCTGGAGAACACGACACATGAACATTCAACACGCTGAACACACATTACTCCAGTTTTTTGAAGGTAAACTCAGTGGATTCCAAGCTTGTAACATTTACAAACGCCGACGGTAAAGAACGCATTAGACGCCATCATGTGGTGCAACTGTGTAGCACATGCCTTGGTGTAGTAGATGTCGACTGGAAATCTCCGGCCTGGGATCCTGAACACAGGAGCATCATCAAAGAAGCAGGAGAAACGTTCTGTGTCCAGAGTGGCACTGGCCACCAGCACTTTCAGGTCTGGTCTAAAGCGGGCAATGTCTTTAATCAGCCCAAACAGTATGTCCGTGTGGAGGGTCCTCTCGTGAGCCTCGTCAATGATGATCACACTACAGACAGACGTCAAGTGGATACAGACAGACAAAGATGATGGTCAATTTATTATTTGATGTTTTTGCTACCAGTTATACACTCATACGTCATAATACACTCATTGGCCAGTATTTCAGAAACTGCTGATCTACTGGAATTTTCCACACACAGATCTCTAGGGTTTATAGAGGATTGCCCAAAAAAATATCCAGTGAGTAGCAGTTACAGTACCTGTAGCTAGCTAGATCAGGCTCAGTGAGAAACTCTCTCAGCAGCATACCATCAGTCATGTACTTAAGGATAGTCCGTTCGGATGTACAGTCCTCAAAACGGATACTGTAGCCCACCTAAAGGGGGGGGGGAAGCAAATATTTTGGCTCGTTTGGTTTTTCAAAAGAAAGTTGCAGTTTGTGTCCATGGGGACCAGCAAGAGTCCCCTCAAAGTAACTCAGAGTACAACCTCATCTACACATTCTTACCTCATTCCCCAGCTTTACAGCCATTTCCTGAGCCACTCGAGCTGCTACAGACATAGCAGCTACTCTACGAGGCTGGGTGCACCCGATCTTCATCCCCCCTCTCGTATAACCCTGAGAGAGTGAGTGCAGTTATGGCATTTAAACACAATATCAATCACCCTTCAAAATGCACTATATGGATAAACTAAGGACACAGCTCTTAATCACCGAATTCACGTTTTTACCCCATTTATCCTGGTCAGGGTCACAGGGGTCTGTTTGCAGGCAAAAGTGTTAATACCACAATCGCCTGGTCAAATAAAGACACCAGCCCACATTCATTTTGCAAGCTCAGCCTGGCGTTCAAAACCAGGTCCTCTGGAAATGCTGTTTCCAGCAGCTGGCTCTTACCTCCAAGCCACAGGAGTTGTGATATGTTGCAAAGAAACACCTAAAAACAATATGACGACCAGAAGAGTCCCTTAGTGCTTACATCTTCCATGAGGTACTGAGGAATCTGGGTTGTCTTGCCAGAGCCAGTCTCTCCCTCGATAACCAGGATCTGGTGATCCCTGATGGCAGCGAGGAGGTCTTCTCTGTACGGGAAAATAGGCAGACTACGTCTCACTTCCTGGATGGACTCCTTCTGTTTCTCAGCCTGTGAGAGCTCCGGTTCGCTTTCCTGTCAGCAATTAGATGAGGAAGTCATAATTAATCAAGCAATAAGCCGACTGAATAATATGATACGTTTAAATTGATAGCAACAGGAAATAAATGATACATCATGACCTCAGAAACAGGGAACTATTAGCAGATATTCAGATTAAAGAATAAGACCAGTAACTATGAGAAACAATAACAGTAAAGGACTGAACCGGCGCGCCAACCTTCTCTGAAAGCGTTCCCTTCATGGTGATGGCAGTGCTCACAAAGTTAATCATTTCATCTTCCTCCAGCACTAGCTGGTATTTCTCCTTCTCCTCCTTTATACGCCGCTCTCGCTCTTCTCGGGCTCCAAACTGTAGCTTGGCTGTAGCGACCCTCGCCTCCTCCCAGCGCCCCTGCTCCCCTCCTCCTTCTCTGGGACCTTCATCCAGCTCCAGCTCCAGGTCCCTCTGTGGGATATTCTGAATATAGATGCAAATAATGGGTAAGTAAATCTTTATAGCACTTTTCTAGAACAAGTCTCAAAGTGCTTCACAAAATGCTTACAAATAATATACAACACAAGACAAAATAAAATGCAATAGGTGACAAACACAGAAAACACCAACACACTTAGACATAAAATAAACCTATAACTACTGAAAGCAAGAGAATAAAAAAGCGTCTTCAAATGTAATTTAAAGACATGAATGAGGGTGATAAAGAGAGAGAAGATGAAAAGAAATGGATTTATTGGGTGCTTGGATAGTGCAGGGGTCAACTATACAGTGCCCAACCAAAAAAAAGGTTACCACCTGGATTTAACTAAGCAAATGGTTAAATAGTTAAAAAAAGAAGCCTCCCATCAGATAATTAGTGCATTGGTGATTGTGTTTCAGCTGGCTACATACAAGTTCTTTAACCCTAACTGATGCAGTGAGGAGCTTCTCATTTGTTAAACAACCATATCAAAAGACACATCCTGTGGTCGTGGAAAAGGTGTACATCTGTTTCAGAAGGGTCACATTGTGAAAGAGTGGTTCAGGGAGCATGAGACATCATTTTCACACACGGATTGGCCACCACAGAGTCCAGACCTGAACCCCATTGAGAATCTTTGGAATGTGCTGGAGAAGACTTCTGCGCAGTGGTCCAAATCTCCCATCATCAATACAAGATCTTAAAGGAAAAATGAACGCAACTCTGGACAGAAATAAATGTTGTGACATTGCAGAAGCAGTTCTGTCCAGAGTTGCATTCATTTTTCCCTAAGATCTTGTATTGATGATGGGAGATTTGAACCACCGTGCAAAAGTCTTCTCCAGCACATCCCAAACATTATCAGTGGGGTTCAGGTCTAGACTCTGTGGTGGCCAATCCGTGTGTGAAAATGATGTCTCATGCTCCCTGAACCACTCTTTCACAATCTGACCCTTCTGAAACAGATCAACATCTTTTCCACGACCACAGGATGTCTTTCGACATGGTTGTTTAACAAATGAGAAGCTACTCACTGCATCAGTTAGGGTTAAAGAACTTGTAGCCAGCTGAAACATAATCACAAATGCAGTAATCCGATGGGAGGCTCTTTTTAACTATTTAAATATTTGCTTAGTTAAATAAAGGTGGTGACCTTTTTTGGCCAGCCAGTGTATTAGCCCATCACTACAGAGGGTTTGAATCTCAGAGGTGCAACCAGCCTGGCCACAGACACAACTGGCCATAGGTGAATAAGGCTGGATGAGAGATTTTCTCCCTGCTGTTCCAACAGCGAACCCTGTAGACCATCATTGGCACTGGCAGACCTGAAGGCTACCACAGCAGGCCGGAGAAGCGTGACGGGAATTTGGAATTACCAAATTGTAAAGAGAAAGGAAAAAAGGGAAATTATTTCTTACACTTAATAAAATATATTAAACCCAGATGACTGAAAGTCTTTTAAAGTTTTGCCACAGAAAGAAAAAACAAACCACAAAACTAAAGTTTTTCTTACCGGCCTAACAGGTTAAACCTTACCTTAGTACGAATCTCCTCTGGCATGTAGTAGCGGTTCTTCCTCTCCTCTTTCTCCTTAGCTCCTGCCTTTTTATAATCCTTTGCCAGGTCTCTGATCTTTTTCTTGTAATCCAGGTCTTTTCGTTCACGGTCAGTGAGGTTATCGCTGGAAAAGAGGTACTCCTCGTCTATAATCTCTGCCTCCAGGTCCTCCAGTTTCTCCTGCTCACGCTTGGCCAGGTACTCTCGCCGCGACTGCTTCCGGAGCTCAGGCAACTGTGTTTCAAAGTGTAATATAAAAAAAAATATATGGAACCACACACACACAGACACACACACAGACACACACACAGACACACACACAGACACACACACAGACACACACACAGACACACACAGACACACACAGACACACACAGACACACACAGACACACACAGACACACACAGACACACACAGTGATTAGACCACTTTGCACTCTTTCAAAGCATTTAAATTTACATTTAGCAGATAGGTCTTAACAATTATAATAGGCAAGAAAAATTAAAATACTTTTTACCATTTGCTTCTGATCTTCCTCAGCCATCTTCAGTCTCTTCTGTGCTTCCTCGTAAGCCTACGCAGGGGAGTGTTTTAATTGGATTACTGTGCACTTGCCTACCTTTACATTAACAAGAACAGATTTGAGTGATTTCATACAATCTTATTGGCTACTCACCTTCTTGTCGTTCCGTTCAAGAATGTGCCTCGTCTTTTCTTTGTCCTTCTGCTTCACTCTCTCGGCGAAGGCATCTCTCTCTTCCAAATCCTGCAGCCGTTCTCTTTCCTCTTTCTCCCATTCATCTTCCTCTTCCTCCTCTTTCTGTACTTTCATGCTGTGCAAAGCAAGCACAGGTCAAAATCGTGTGATTCGAGCCCCTCAAACCAACTACAGTCTTTATACACATACTGCATGTCTCACTTGAGGGGCACCCTTACTGACAATTAATAAACCCTGTTTTCCGAGATATAAGCTCACAACCTGGTTGCAAAACACCCCTAGTCCATAGTAACACAGTAAATGCTTATCCTTACTCCTGTTTACACACATGTCACATGGCCACCTAGAAGCCTGAATGCTCAAATGTACTAACTTATTCTGTATGCCAGACAGGCTGGCAAAAAGTGAGAATACAGTGCCACTGCTCTCCAAAAAGAACATTGCTGCTCGTCTGCAGTTTGCTAAAGATCACATGGACAAGCCAGAAGGCTATTGGAAGAATGTTTTGTAGACGGATGACACCAAAATGGAACTTTTTAGTTTAAAAGAACAGCATTATGTTTGGAGAAAGGAAAACACTGCGTTCTAACATAAGAACCTTATCCCATCTGTGAAACATGGTGCTGGTAGTATCGTGGTTTGGGCCTGTTTTGCTGCATCTGGGCCAGGACGGCTTGCCATCATTGATGGAACAATGAATTCTGAATTATATCAGAGAATCCTAAAGGAAAATGTCAGGACATCTGTCCATGAACTGAATCTCAAGAGAAGGTGGGTCATGCAGCAAGACAACGACCCTAAGCACACAAGCTGTTCTACCAAAGAATGGTTACAGAAGAATAAAGTTCATGTTTTAGAAAGTCCTGACCTTAATCCAATCGAAATGTTGTGGAAGGACCTGAAGCGAGCAGCTAATGTGAGGAAACCCACCAACATCCCAGAGCTGAAGCTGTTCTGTACGGAGGAATTGGCTAAAATTCCTAAAAGCGGGTGTGCAGGACTGATCAACAGCTACAGGAAACGTTTAGTTGCAGTTATTGCTGCACAGGGGGGTCATACCAGATACTGAAAGCAAAGGTTCACATACTTTTGCCACTCACTAATATGTAATATTGGATCATTTTCCTCATTAAATAAATGACCAGGCAATTGAGCTACAATTCGCACAGGCTCACCAAAATTTGGCAACAGGAAACTGGAAAAACATTGCCAGTTAATTTCTACTGTGACATTCGGACAGTAAAGTCAGAATTTGGCATAAACAACATCCTCCCCTCCTGCTCCATCCTGCCTTATATCAACAGTTCAGGCTGCTGCTCGTGGTGTAATGGTGTGGGGGATGTTTTCTTGGCACACTTTGGGCCCCTTAATACCAATTGAGCATCGTTTAAACGCCACAGTGAGACTCACACTGAGGAACAAAGCTTCCACAAACCAACTGGTCACTCAAATTACAAACATTAGCTGATAAACTTTTGTCCACCCTTAGAAAAAACCCACCTCTTTTTAGTATCCTCCTCACTTGATGATGGACTTTCGTCTCTTTTTTGCCTAATGTGCTTCCTCTTCTTCCCTCTGTCCTTGTCTTTGCTCTTCTTCTCTTTCCCTCTTTTCTCTTCGTCTTCTTCACTGTCACTATCCTCCAAGAGAGTGTAGGTCTGGTTCTTTCTCTCCATTTCGATGACCTGCCTCTCTATAGCTCTAGACGGTTTCTCGACAGCCTGTATTTTTGGAACCTGAACACACAAAATAAACAGGTTAAATCATATTTCATTATGATTAATTACTGATCAAAGTTCACTATTGATTATTGATTAATTGCCACATGAATGCTTTCACATGGTCAGACAAACAGTACCTTGTTATACAACTCCTCAGCAAACTCAGTTACTCTTTTGTCAATGTCGATGGTGCCAGTCTGTTGTAAACGTGCCACAAAGTCCTGTGGGGCAGACGACTTCCGTGCCAGGCCGATCATGAACTGGGCCACATATCTGTCGCTCAGCCCAAGGATGTCGTGCAGCCTGTCACTGACCCACTGCTCCAGATTGGCCATGCTGACTGCAGCAGGACAGACACCTGCAATAAAAACATTGATGATAGAAATTTTAACATAACTTATGTACATAATCAAATGACAGAAAACTAGTAGGAGCAACCTTGTGAGACCTGCTGTCAGAGAGAATCTGTTTTGCTGATAGTGTTGGTACTTTAACCAGCTTAATTGCTGGTCAGAGTAATGTACTTGCTATGTTCTGTAATAAGTTCATAGTGATGTGACACTTTAATACTAAACATTGGTTTTGATAGAAAGCAATTAGTGCAATCAATTTAAAGTTTTAGTGAAGACGTACAGGGGAAAGCTTTAAAATAGAAAGGGAACGCCAGTCAATCAAAGAGCCTGGGACGGGTCATACTACAGCATAGAGGGACAATCTCAACGTCCTTCAACCCCTCCCTCAAGCACAGCCAATGGGATTCCAACCCATGTCTCACATTGCTCATGCACCACCAGTGCCTTAATAGACTATTAACTGTGAAATAATGTTCTTAGGTTGATTAAGTTCTGAAAAACCACTGGATCATCTGGAAATTTGGCATAATTGAATTCCCTGCAATGGTTGGTGAACACGTGATTTGATCAGAGTTCCCCAAACTCTTAAATAGGAATGTGTACAGCAATTCTTAGATATTTTCAAAATACTTCTTAGATACTTTAATCGCAGCAAAAACATATACTAATACTTTACTAATACTAGTGTGATATTTACCGTGTATCGTGAAAACACTGAGTATATTTATAGTACGTAATGCAGTACATTTATTACTCCTACGCCCCAAACCTCACAACCTTGCATAAGTGATCAATAGCGCAGATTTGGGTAACCACATAATTAACAAATAATAAACAGAGAACAAATACCAACAACAGAAAATAACACAACCTTAAGAAAAGAAACATAAGAGACACTAAAACATCCAAAAGAAGCGTCCCAACAAACACAAAAACAACTGCAAAGACCTTTGAACAAACCACATACTACCATACGAAATAGTATGCATAAAAGTTGTGTACAATAGCGGTTAGCACCATACTAAATAGTACACAAGTACGAGAATTAAGAACGCAGCCTACAAGTTAGCTAGCAACTGTTTAACTAAAATGAATCAGATTTAAATTTATTTGTGCTAAACATAAACACTGCAAGTGCTAGTAAGAACATATAGGGTGATATTAAACTCATATTCATAATTATCAATCAAAATCATGCAATAATATTAAGTAATGTTTGAATTTCTCACGTTAGCATTCGGTGCTCACGCTTTCGAGTTGGTGTATACTTCTGGGGGTTACCGTTAAAGCCACGACACCCGTCAAAATAAAAGACCCCAGACTGTCGCGCACACGACAGGCAAACTCTTGGAGATTTTATTCCAAAATGTTTTGTTAATAAAGAAAATCGTTATTGCATATTGAACAACATAGTAAATAAATAATATTCATTGTATTCAGAATCTTGAACGTTTGCTATACGCATAAAATATGTCTAAGGGCCTTCTTACTCATAAAAAGCAAGCAATACACATTTCCTGTGTATCGTGTGAGATTCATCAAATCCTTTAAAAAGCGCTTCAGCACCTGATGCACTGAATGTGCTGGATTACTGTATGCAACAAGTGTGAAAGGAGTATCATAAATGTGGACAAGTAAACATTATGTCTGTTGGTTTAAAGCTAAAAATGTATAGCTTTGGTCCAGTACACTGGACATTTAGAATGGAATCAACATACTGTACAAGCAATATAGGACATAACATGCAAAAAAACTTTCAAAGAAACAAACAGAACAAGCTAAAAAAACAGATAAATAAGCTAGTAGTCATTCATACGTCTCGTAAAGCAAACGCCGCAGAAATACAATTTAAATACGCTCTCATAAATGGTACAGCTTCACATTGCATCTGACACTGCAGATACACATGAAGGGCAGACCCACTCACTCACTCTCCAAACCTACTTAATCTAAGTCAGGATTACAGGGCACACAAACAATCACTCATACTGGGACACTTTGGAGATGACAGGTAAATTAATGAATATAAACCAAATAAATAAAAATTTAAAAACATTTAATACTAACATTAGGTAGAACAGTTCAATGTCATAGCATTGACAGTTGGTGTTGTGCATAGCGCATGGATACTTTCAACTCCCTCCACAAATTGTCTATGGGGTTGAGATCTGGAGACTGGCTAGGACACTCCAGGACCTTGAAATGCTTTTTACGGAGCCTCTCCTTCGTTGCCTGAGCGGTGTGTTTGGGATCATTGTCATGCTGGAAGACCCAGCCACGTTCCATCTTCAATGCTCTCACTGATGGAAGGAGGTTTTGTCTTAAAATCTCACAATACATGGCCCCGTTCATTCTTCCCTTAACACGGATCAGTCGTCCTGTCCCCTTTGCAGAAAAACAGCCCCAAAGCATGATGTTTCCACCCCCATGCTTCACAGTAGGTATGGTGTTCTTGGGATGCAACTCAGCATCCTTCTTCCTCCAAACACAATGAGATGAGTTTTTACCAAAACGTTCTGATATTATATCACATCACATGATATTCTCCCAATCCTCTTCTGGATCATCCATATGCTCTCTGGCAAACATCAGACGGGCCTGGACATGTACTGGCTTAAGCAGGGGGACACGCCTGCCACTGCAGGATTTGAGTCCCACTCGGCGTAGTGTGTAACTGATGGTAGCCTTTGTTAATTTGATCCCAGCTCTCTGCAGGTCATTCCTCAGGTCCCTCTGTGTAGTTCCAAGATTTTTTCTCACCGTTCTCATGATCATTTTGATCCCACGGGATGAGATCTTGCGTGGGGCCCCAGATCGAGGGAGATTATCAATGGTCTTGTATGTCTTCCATTTTCTTACAATTGCTCCCACAGTTGATTTATTCACACCAACCTGCTTGCCTATTGTAGATTTACTCTTCCCAGCCTGGTGCAGGTCTACAATTTTCTTCCTGGTGTCTTTCCACAGCTCTTTGGTCTTGTCCATGGTTGCGTTTGGAATCTGACTGTTTGAGGCTGTGGACAGGTGTCTTTTATACAAATAACGAGGTCAAACAGATGCCATTAATACAGGTAACGTGTGGAAGACAGAAGAGCTTCTTAAAGAAGAAGTTACAGGTCTGTGAGAGCCAGAAATCTTGTTTGTGGGTGACCAAATACTTATTTTCCACCATGATTTACAATTCAATTCTTTAAAAAAATGTTTCTCATTTTGTCTGTCATAGTTGAAGTGTACCAATGATCAAAATTACAGACCTCTCTCATCTTTTTAAGTAGGAGAACTTGCACAATCAGTGGCTGACTAAATACTTTTTTGCCCCACTATATATATATAAATGAACCCTAATAAATAGATCTATGGTAATAGTTTAAATAGATACTAAATATAAAATAAGCACTGAATATACTTTAAATGAAAATAGCAAAATAATCAGCTTGTGTCTATTTAAGCTATTACTAAATACATATTCATTAGGAAACTTTAAGGTTATTGTTTTTTTTTTTTCACTTTAAGTTTAACTCATATAACCCCGTTACAGTCGTGGTCCTTCCAACATTTCTTCCTTATAACATTTAGGGAGTTTCCCCTTGCCCCTGTCCTATGTTTGCTCAGGGCTGTGGGCCTAAAGCTGTTTTGAGACAATGCACTGTTGTAAAATGTGTAAACAGTTAAATGCTAATTGTTTTATGTCATGGTGCACGTGAAACACAGAAGTCTAACCACTGTATTCATTAGTATTCAAAATGCAAACGGGTTTAAAAAGAGGTAAAGAAAACCACCTCTAACACCAAGGCGCAGAAAAGAAGAAGAGAAAACAGCAACACATCCTCATCTGATTAGGCTTGGAGTGTGAATTGAAAGCAGGGCTTCTGTGCACCTGTAATATCTGAAGTCTGCCCTTTCCGGTACCCTCTTACATTTAACACACAGTTTACAGGAACATAGCGGTGTTTTTACTTCGTTGATGTAAGAGCTGTAATTGTGAGAATGAGTGTTAATATTTTCTCATACGCACTTTTATTTATTGCGTTCGGAATTTCGGATGGTTATCGTCCAGTAATTATCGTTCATGGATTATTTGATGGACCCAGACAGTTCACGAAGCTGGCCAGCTTTATTGCTCAGGTAATGAAAACATATGGTTGTTTCCTTATGTCCAGTTTTAGTGTCGAATAACTTAATGCATGCTGTTAAGAGTCTGTGCTTTTGAAATGTTTTCACTTTTGTTGAAATGTTAGCAAACACCTAAAAAAGTACACGGGTTAAAACTGCTTGTTAAACGGATGTTTATTAGACAATTTAATTATACGTATTTCCGTTCAAGTTATGTGGTGTTATGAAGATTCCCAGATAGGCTTTTGTGGCAAACAGGCCTCATGCTTAAAAACTGCAAAGTAAAACAGTTGATTTGTTTGGAAAAAAAAAACAATAAATAAATATACATAAATATATTAAATAGGTAAAGTTTAAAACTGTACTGTTGGGGGTGGCATAGTGGCACTAGTGGTGCCACCCTCGGACTGTGTGTAGTTCGCATGTCCTCCCTGTGTCTGTGTGGGTTTACTCTGGGTGCTCCGGTTTCCTCCAACATTCCAGAGACGTGCATTAGGGTAATTGTTTGCTCTAAATACTCTATGAATGTGTATGCGACACAGGTAGGGCCTGGAGATTGATGGGCCATGCCAGGCTATTCCTTCCCTCCTCACGACCAGCTCGGGTTATGGGACTAATGAGTGAGTGATATATACGTAGGATTAATTTATTTATTTATTTATTTTTGAAGTTCAGTGTGAAATGATGATACACCTGACAGGATAATCTAAACTTACAGGCCTAATCAGCATATTATTTTTTTAGGTAGTGTCTACTGGTTATGGCGTTAAAAATTATGATGTGAGAGCTAGGGGGCGCTCAGAAAATGTGTAACATATTCAAGGACGTCAATAAAACAAAGTACAGAAACAGTAACTAGTGCAAGTAGGGAGTGTTTCTGTTCTAAAAGACGTATTTGAGAAAAAAAGAATGGTCTAGTGAGGTCAATTGAACAAAAAAATACTTTCAAATGATACATAATGGTAAATAGACGACTGGAATGAAACCACAGATAAAGCTGTAGCAACACTGTGAGGATTTGGTAAGAGCAAAAAGACCTGTGATTTCTCAAAGCAATTCTGTCACTTCTGGGACTGATTGTTTGTTGCATGGATAGCAGAACCATTAATAGACTAAGTATTTTTCTGTTACTCCCAGGGTTGGGTGAGTTTCAAAATAGATTTCATTTTCTGGTAATGCCACATGAAAAGGGAAGTTAAGTGTCTGTGGTGTGGTGGTGTGTCTATGGGTATCACTAGTTAAACTTAACCTATAGCCAGTTCTGTTTTTCATATCTCAATAAGTTTCCCATCTTCCCTGTTTCACAGACCCATCCAGGTACTAGTGTGACCACAGTGGATCTCTATGATGACTTGGCCAGCCTAAAGCCCATGTGGGAGCAGGTTCATGGGTTCGGAAAGGCTATAGGGCCCATCATGCAGAATGCCACAGATGGGGTCCATCTCATATGCTTCTCACAAGGTCTGCTTCTCATGCCTTTCCTTGCTTTTTTATCATGTTGCTGTATGCTGGCTGACATCAAACCTTCTGCGATTGAAATCAGTATATTTAAATGAATGACTGTGTAGGTGGGCTGGTCTGCCGAGGAGTTCTTGCCACACTTCCCAAACACAACGTCCACTCGCTGGTCTTTCTCTCATCGCCTCTGTCTGGCCAGTATGGAGGTCAGTACTGAACTGTATTATACCTCATTACATTTACATTTAAAATTCTTTTAACGGGGCTACATTCACGTGTTATACCTCAACCTGCTTCCTCAAGGCATTTTAACTTATTGAATGTGTTCTTACCTCATAAAACCGTCCCTTGGAATGTCTTGAAATGGTATTTTAGGCTTAACTGCCATTGAATTGACATCTGAAAAGATCAACAGCTGTCAAATCCAAAACTTGTCCTAAGTACTAATTATTCATGAGGTGAATATGGTACTGCGTTAACAGGGGATCCTCTTTGTCCTATGGTATTCTACAGAACCAGTTAAAAAATATTACATATACATTGGTGTCTCAAAATATACTTCTACGTTACAGTATCTAATTTCTGGAATGTTCCAGTCAGTATTCACTGATACATCTTGTTTTTATAGAAACATCTTATTTGAAGTATGCTTTCCCCAAATACCTTACGCCGATGATATATTACCTGTGCTATAACCGCTGGGGACAAAAGATCTCGATCTGCAATTTCTGGAATGGTAAGCAGATTGTCCTGTTCTGAAACCTATTACAGAACATTTCTATGCTGACTAATAGAGAAAGATGGATGCTTGTGCAATAATCATTTTCAAGTACACTTTTTGTTCCTTCCCTTTGTTTAGATCCTCATCAGAGGGTGAAGTATTTGCAGTACAACAGTTATCTTGCCCTACTGAATGGAGAGAGCAAACATCCTAATTTAACAGGTAAATTGTGCTTCTTTGTGATTTATTTTTCTTTATTTATCGGAATAAATCGGTTAGAAAATGATCAGCAAGTAAATGTTTATGTTTACAGTGGGTTTGATTGCGTACATACAGTACAACTATTTTCTGCACCCTTTTTTTAGAATGGCGGGAACGCTTTTTGCAAATTAAGAAGCTGGTGTTGATTGGAGGACCAGATGATGGCGTCATTTCACCCTGGCAGTCGAGGTATCCGTATATTAGATTAGTATATTTTCACACTTTCGCTCAAAAGTCCAGCAAGGGCAAAGAAAGAAAGCAGCAGTAAACATTCATTCGGTGTCAATATCTGGTTCTTCCACCCTATACTCCTGGGTGGAAAAAACAATGGGCCAAACCCAGAACCCAAATTCTGATGCTAGTGCTACCAGCATCAGGATCTCACAATAGTGTCTCACAGCCTGCCAAACAGAGATAACGGACTGTTTGGAACTTGGGACATGTAGTGTACTTCAAATAGGATGTATAGGGCGATCACAGCACAAGCAGATAATGCTATGACAATATAGCTGTTAGGCATGAGGGAACCCTGATGGTGAGTGTAAGGTTAAGAAGCTTATTTCAATTTCATTGATTCTTTGTCATTATATTATGTTTTTTCCAACAGTTTCTTTGGATTTTACAATAGCAATGAAACAGTGGTTGAAATGAAAAACCAGGAGGTAAGTTAGAGCACAAATCTAACAACACAAGCACTTAAGAATGCACCGATTTGATACATGCAAACTGACAAAACATGGATCTAGTACATATACATGGTGCACAAACTATCATTAAACCTGCCACTATCACCCTGTCTGGTATGATGGCATTTCAGCACTTAAATCTAATTACGTTATCACATGCATGTACTGAAAAGTCCTGATTTTTTTTCTGTTTCCTTCCTCAGTGGTACAGAAATGATGTGTTTGGCCTCAGAACACTGGACTCCAGAGAAGCCTTGGTCCAGTGCGAGTTCTCCGGTGTCCATCACGTCCACTGGCATTTAAACTTCACAGTATACAAAGCCTGCATAGAAAAGTGGCTGACATAAGTGACTAAAGTCTTTGTATAAACATTTCTGTGGCTTCACTGACATTATGTGGTATTTGTTGTATTGTAAAAATAAATGGCGAAACGAATAAATTGTTGATTGTTAGGGGCCTTATGTGCCCATCTAAGTACATGTTACTCTTTGTACTGAATTGTTTTTATGCTATAAAAACTGAAATAAAAAGGTGTCCATGACTTTTTAATGAATTTATGAAGTCAAAAATATGTTAATTGGTTCTCGGGGGCTAGTTTTAAGTAGTGTACCTCTGGGTGAGAGACCGGTGACTGCTACACATGGCTGCGGAACACATTTGCCCACAGATGTTGGAGCTGGACCTGTAGATCCTGCACACACTTAGGTTGCCAAAGCTCGTGTCCCAGTTAGAACCATAAATACTCGATTGGCCATCAACCTGATAAATTCGAGTGCGTCATAGAGGCATATCTAGCAGTCAACAACCTCTCACTAAGAGGTACACTACACAAAAGTAGCCTCTGAGACCCTTTTTATAGGACAGCGAGGGAAGAACTTTTATATCCTCTTGTGGCAAGACCCAGTGTCTAAACAGACCACACCTGTAATCATTTACATATCTGAGACATGGTGAGTTTCAATCTGACATTTCTATCTGGGTGGGTTATTTTTTGTCAGTGAGTATAGATAGTTCAGATTAAGAATTTAAATGTTGGTCCTCTCTGTGTCTGCATGGGTTTACTCTGATTTCCTCCTACGTGTGTTAGGTTAATTGATTAAAGTGGCCCTATTGTGCGTGTGCCCTACAATGGATTGGCCCTCTGTCTAGTTTTGTTTCTGCCTTGCGACCTTTCTCGCGACCCTGTCCAGGGCTAAGCAGATAAGAAAGGGAATGAATAAATGACTGTTGTCATTTGGAATGTTATAAATGTATAAAATAATACAGTACTTTGGAATACAGTACAGGCGTTGGATTAAACTATTTATGGTAAGTCTGTTTAACATGAACTTTTTTAATCATTGCTATGGTGGTGTGAGCCACCTGCTGGAAACACCACTTCCTTATGCCCTGGGTTCAAATCTCCCTTTGTTACTCTCCCAGTGCCTATGTAGTGAATTCTGGGTTAGACTCCAGAACTTTCCCTGGAATCCTGACCAGGTTAAGCAAGGGTACAATAGAATGCATTGCTTCAATGGTTATAATGTTGCTTAATATTTGATAATTGATTTCCCAGTGGGTGCTAGAGAGAAACGTCAAGAGGATTTGACTCCTGCTCCCCCCCATCATGACTTACACGTTATATTTATCTCGAGTGGGACAGATACGGTGAGACAGAACTTTCATTTAAAATTATTAAATGTTCTTTTTGCATATTATTTCCTCATACATTTACATTTACAACATTTAGCAGACGCCCTTATCCAGAGCAACTTACAATTGATACAACCTTACAATCCAAGCAATTGTGGGTTAAGGGCTCAAGGACCCAACAGTGGCAGCTTGGCAGAAGTGGGATTTGAACCCTGGACCTTCTGGTCTTGCAATACATTTTAAAACATTTCACAATATTGACCTCAC
This sequence comes from Ancistrus triradiatus, assembly GCA_025084515.1. Taxonomy (NCBI): domain Eukaryota; kingdom Metazoa; phylum Chordata; class Actinopteri; order Siluriformes; family Loricariidae; genus Ancistrus; species Ancistrus triradiatus. Next base: position 218,390 of record JAJAGP010000123.1, on the reverse strand, counting down.
CACACATCCCTATCATAAAGTTGGGTATTAACTAGTATCGATATAACCCAGTTCCTGAATTGAATAGGCTTTAATGCTGGTGTGATGTCTGCTAAACAAACAAACATAATATAAATTGACATTTTTTACATGATGAAAAGATGAACTGTACTCACTGTGTATTACTCTGTGCATAATATGCTGCCCCACTTAACCTAACAGCCTCAGCTATAAAGTGGGACACAACAAACAATGCAGATTTCATAAAATGTATAAATAGAAATTCATTCTCCAGTGTGACAATGACCCCAAACACATGGTCAAAGTCATAAAGAACTTCTCTCCAGCCAAAGGAAGCGCAAGGAGTTCTAAAGCAGATGGTATGGCCCCCACAGGGCCCTGATCTCAACCTCATTGAGTCAGTTTGAGATTACATGAAGGAACAGAAGCAAGTGAGACTAACAAAGTCTTCAGAAGAACTGTGACAGGTTCTGCACATTTACCGGCTGCACATCCATGATGTAGATCTCCTGTTCCACCACATCCCAAAGGCGCTCTACTGGATTGGTGATTAAGGAGGCCATTTGAGTACAGTGAACTCATTGTCATGTTGAAGAAACCAGTTTGAGATGATTTGAGCGTTGTGACATGGTGTGTAGATGGCGACATTGTTGCCATAAAGGGATGGACATGGTCAGCAACAATCTTCATGCAGGCTAATGCTCAATTGGTGTTAAGGAGTCCAATGGGTGCCAATACAATATATATAGGTGCCAATACATATATATAGAGGACACAGTCATATTTAAGGTCGCACACAGCCGCAGGATAGCAAAAGTCTCGTATTCTAAATAGCACCTTGCTCCCTACTCCAAACCAAGTGCACAGTGCATTGCTGGAGCGTCCCCTAAGCTGTATTATTGGACAATTAAAATATTATAGCGCCTTATATGTTTTCAGAGGCGGGTTTAGATTCAACGATATTCTTTCATGATCAATATAATAGCAAAGTAACGTCTAAGTGCACTATATAGGGAACACCGTGTGGAATCAGACATGTAGCCTCGAAAAACAGGTATAGTCTGGAATGACGTCGGCAGTCCAGGTAACGCCGCGAGGTTTTCAATCAGGTCCGCGCGGTATTCTGGCGTTCCTGCGGGATTTTTAAGAGGCTGCCAAGAGCTCTTTTGTAAGTACCTCCGTTTTTAGAAGTCATGCTGTTTTTATTTTTATTTTAGGGAGCGATACTTTTATATCTGTAGGAGGTGGAGTTCAGAAGCCTGTGAATGAATGTTCGGTGTTTTCGTGGGTCATGTTTGCGGCACTGCTTTAATAACCGGCGAGTTAACTTTAAATCAGGTCAGAGAGCTACAGCAACACTGGGTCAGATGAAGCGTTAGCTGTAACATTTTCCAGCAATACTTGAGAAAGCTTAAAGCAGTAAATCTGATGATTTCTGAGCAGCTGAAGCTGATTGCTGGCGCTTCGTTGTGCTACACAGTTTTTTTTTACTCATAACGTGTTTGTTTTTTGTTTTGTTTCTTATCCATGTGCTTTATCGTGGGCTTGAAGTTTGGATCGACAGTCACTTGTTGCTGATTTTGTATTCAAACTTGGATTCAGTTTAAAAGTTGTGACAAGGCCATGCCGAGTTCACAGGACTGACTCATGTTGCCAGGTTGGGAGAGTTTCCCCGCTCCTATGCCACTAAGCAGAGTGTATTCTGAATATTCCTCGGCAAAAAGTCGATATACAGTGATTTTTTTTTTCCCCAGCCAAATATCTTTCCTTTTAGTATTCTTTTTTTCATATATCCATATATTTGAAAGAAAAAATCTGTTAGGTACGAATCAATAACAATTTCTTTAAAATTTAAAAGTTAGCAAGGCAATGGATCGTTAGCTAATCATTTATAAACAATAACACATTTGTAAAATGATGCAAGACGATCATCAAGACGCCATGAGTTACAGTAATTTTATCTCATGGCCTGTTGTGGTTTATTGCTTTTATAAAATGGTGAGGAGAGCAATTTGATTAAATACATCAGCGTCTAACAATTTAATGCTATTCGTAATAAGTGATTCATGTTCACATGCTGTTTTCCCCACATGAAACGCAATACGCTGCTGAAACCAGGATTCACTCTTTGTTCTTCAGTGTGGGATGCAATTTATGAAAAATCAGCTTTAGCTCTGTTTCACCTGACTTAAATCATAAGTTTTTCTGAGCACACCAAATTTGAAAACAGTCAACAGACACATTGTTAGTTAACAGTCCCTTCCTGATTTCCTAATCTCCCTAAACTTTATATAATTCATTTCAGTGTCTTCTGACATTCCCCACCTTTGTCCAGTCCATCTCTTTACACTTAGTCAAGCAAGTAAATCCAAACTGACCTGAAGAGTTTGTAGGCCTAGTTGTAATGTGCATGAATAAAATTAACACCAGTGAACAAAATATTGTTGGGGTGAATACCCCCATCAGAGGTGTTACTAATACAGCGCGGAAACATAGTTTTTGCCAACATAACAGATTGTGCATTATTTATTTACAAAGGTCAGCTAGCCATTCCCAAGCAGTCAAATCTCCTACACCTGGGTAGGAGTATATTCAATCTGGCAACCCGAGGGCGACGTGTCCAGTTTGGCTTGAATGTATAAACAGCAGGTTTGTTTAGGGAGAGTGAGTGAGCTGTCAGACTGCCTGTGTTTATTCCACCCTGACTGTATGTGCTGCTTAGTATGAGCAGAGGTTTTCTTTTGTTGTAACACTAATCCACCAGGTCTCAACTCATCCCTGAGTTATGTTACCTGGAACATCTTCAAAGCCAAACATGATGTCCTTGGCAGAGCTTGCACAGCCTCATTTAGCTGTCTAACAGTTGTTTGTTTTGCTCCTATCTATTTCACTACTGTAGGGCACTCACTCACAGCAGGATGACTTCCAGGAGAAAGGATGAAGGATGCCGTATCTGTGGGGGGGATCTGCAGGGGAACCAGCGGCGGTGGCTTTTTGCAGCACACAAAAAGGGGCAGAATCACAGCCCAACACGTTCCGTCTCTAAGGAGTCAGCCAAAACACTGTCTCCATCCTGGTCTACCCAGAGCAGCCCATGGGGTAAGCATTAATCTGGGTTGTTTATGGTATCCAGGCTCAATGTGATGCTAAATAAAGGTGGATTTATGTCTTAAATGTTTTCAATTTGATTTCCAGTATGTTATTGTGCTTGTTATTATGTTGAAGTGCTTGCTATATGCTTTAAGGAATAGTTTCAAATTTACATAATTTTTGCTTACCTCAACTGTAGCAAATTAATCAATATCTCAATAATTAGGTGATACTTTGACTGTGTATATCTAGGGTTTAAAGTACTCAAAAGTTGTTTGAACCCTTCTCTCAACTGCCTAAACTGGCACTGTGTCTTTCATCATGTAACTGGTGACAGCATTTGTTATGCCGTTTTTATGCTGTGTTGCTTTTTTAGTTTTGTCGTAAGGCACTTTTTTTTGCAGAATAGTTCCACTAGAGTTTGCTGAGTGTGTTTCTATGCTGGTACCTTGGCTTGTTTAAGCCTGTCTTTGACAGCCTACTTCCAAAGTTTGGCATAATCTTCAAAGTCCTGACAGCGGTTAGTTCACAGCTGGTCAAAAAAGTTAGTTGTCGAGCTGTCTTTAACAGGAAAAGATTTCTGGCATAGTTTGCAGATTGAAGTCTTTTGAGCAACATCTGTCTTTTTAAAGCCAAAATCTCCAACGACTTAGACTGCGAGGCTGGCAGTGTCTGTATTTTGTCTCCTGGTGCAGTTTGTTCACTCATTTTTAACTTCAGTCATGCACTTTTAGGTACAGTGGGGCAAAAAAGAATTTAGTCAGCCACCGATTGTGCAAGTTCTCCTACTTAGAAAGAAGAGAGAGGACTGTAATTTTCATCATAGGTACACTTCAACTATGAAAGACAAAATTAGGAAAAAAAAGTCCAGGATTTTTAAATAATTTAATTGTAAATCATGGTAGAAAATAAGTATTTGGTCACCCACAAATAAGCAAGATTTCTGACTCTCCCAGACCTGTAACTTCTTCTTTAAGAAGCTCTTCTGTCCTCCACTCATTACCGGTATTAATGGCACCTGTTTGACCTCTTATCTGTATAAAAGACACCTGTCCACAGCTTCAAACAGTCAGACTGCAAACTAAACCATGGCCAAGATCAGTGAGCTGTCGAAGGACACCAGGAAGAAAACTATAGACCTGTTCCAGGCTGGAAAGAATGAATCTACAATAGGCAAGCAGGTTGGTGTGAATAAATTAATGGTGTGAGCAATTGTAAGAAAAGAAGACTTACAAGACCATTGATAATCTCCCTCGATCTGGGTCCCCACGCAAGATCTCATCCCATGGGGTCAAAATGATCATGAGAACGGTGAGCAAAAATCCCAGAACTACATGGAGGGGCCTGATGAATGACCTGCAGAGAGCTGGGACCAAAGTAACGAAGGCTACCATCAGTAACGCACTACACCAAGAGGGACTCAGATCCTGCAGCGGCAGGCGTGTCCCCCTGCTTAAGCCAGTACATGTCCAGGCCTGTCTGATGTTTGCCAGAGAGCATATGGATGATCCAGAAGAGGATTGGGAGAATATCATGTGGTCAGATGCCATGTGTCGTGAGATTTTAAGCCAAAACCTCCTTCCATCAGTGAGAGCATTGAAGATGGAACCTGGCTGGGTCTTCCAGCATGACAATGATCCCAAACACACCGCTTTTGTGTGTGGAGGGAGTTGAAAGTCTGTGTTGCCCAGTGACAGCCCCAAAACATCACTGCTCTAAAGGAGATCTGCATGGAGGAATGGGCCAAAATGCCAGCTACAGTGTGTGCAAACCTGGTGAAGATTTACAGGAAACGTTTGACCTCTGTCATTGCCAACAAAGGTTATGTTACAAAGTATTGAGTTGAACTTTTGTTATTGACCAAATACTTATTTTCCACCAGAATTTCCAATTAAATTCTTTAAAAATGCTACAGTGTGATCTCCTGGATTTGTTTTTCTCATTTTGTCTCTCATAGTTGGTGTACCTAAGTAGAACATTAGACCTTTTTCATTCTTTCTAGGCACCGTCTAGTCTCTGCAGCGATAGGCTAGAATCGTTGACCTCTGATTCATTCGAGTGTCCCATGGTTGAGCATTTGCTACTCCTAAACATTTTAACCTTGTAGTAACAGAACCTGACCAATGAACTATTTATAAAGGTAACAGTCAGTTAGTGAAATGGTGATTCCATATGAAGCTTGTGTATAAACGTCTTATTTCAGGTAAGGGGCTAAAAATGCAGGCACCTACACAGCTGCACTAGAGGCAGATTGGTTTGGTATCTTCACCCTTAAAACTTAGCTCGACTTAAGTCGACTTGGCTCAGTTTTTATCTACTGTGAATGAATACAAGTTTTCTCCATTTGTTAATGAAATGGCTTATCCTCCTTTAGGACATGTAGAGTATTTACAGAAAAGATTGCAGAGCAATTACAGAAGCAGACACTAAACATGTCTTGACTGATAAACTGTGATGGATGGCATTTTATTTGCTGATTTGTTCCTTTAATTAACAAAAACTGTAATCTTTTCTTGTAGGTAGTACTTTTTCTCTTGGCTCCTCTAATTCACTCTACAAATCTCATACCCTGCCCACCCCTAATAAAGGAATGGACTTGCTTGCGGTTCTGACAGACACATTAGGGCAGTCTATACCAAGGGGGAATGGGCGGGGAGAGTTCATTTGTGGCAAATGTGTGTCCGTGCTTGAGCGAGTGTTTAAGTTTGACACGGTCATAGCAAGAGTTCGACTTTTGTCAAAGGAGAGACTTCAGAAACTGACCCAGGAGCGGGATGGCTTAAGACGGTGGGTGCGAATGAATTATAGACAACATGACCCATTTGGCTTGAGGAGCAGAAGAAGTTCCAGTGAAGACGATATCGATCTGCGAGAGCATGGAGGAGAACACGGGGATGCAGGGAAAGGTTACAGAGAGATGCTGAGTGACAACATGGCTCTAGTTGCGTACGAGTGTTGGACTGAAAAAACAGAATCGTGCCCATATTTTAAGAGAACAGGCAAAAGGTGCAGCAAATTGAAAAATTGTGAATGTTGTGACTCCTTAAGGGTGTCTGACTCGGATTATGAATCCGTCTGTGGGATTCCACGCCACCTACCTGAACAAGCCCTGTCCCCATTTGGCTTATCGCGGGACAAATCCCAGAGCATGCCCCTCCATTGGTCTGGAGAGCCATCGCTCCGGTCTAGTCCCGCTTGTTTATCAGGATCGTGCCATTCTCTAGAAGCACAAACTCATGGAGTCTTGACCCAGTCGACAGACTCTCTCGATGGTCAGGATCCGTTTGATTGGCCAGAGGAGAATCGGGTCATTTTGGATTCTATACTTGAAGAGTTGAAAAGCATAGAAGGAAAGCCAGTCAGGTCTCCAGCAGGAAGTCGCATTCCGGTTCTGTCAAGAAGATGGAACGGCAGTGTCACACCTGGATCTGCTTCATCCCAGCTAGTTCAGGTGTTGAATTTTGGAGATGGAGATGAGATGAATGGAGAGATTGAGGATGTGCTCACTGAACTGAGAGACGAGTTTCTGGCACTGCATAGAGAGGTGAGGAACCTTTTAAATATGCAATCACACTATTGATAAGGCTGCCTAAGCAGCAGACTTGGAGAATTTTTGCAAATTGGGCTTATTGAGGTGTTTTAAATCTCTTCCACCGAAAAACTGCTTGCCACCAGGTAGGTCATAATTAAAACATTTAGCTGATGATTAATTTTCCATTCACTTGATTGTAATTCATGATTAGATTCTCTTTACTTTATGGCACACTCTTAATATAAGCCATTACATAGTAGTTATGATGGGACATGTATTGGTGAGCTCAGAAGTTAGCTTTAAAGCAAGGTTGCCACACAGCTCCAACTTCCCTGGTTCAATCCTGACCTCAGACTCCGCCTGTGTAAAGTTTGCAGGTTCTCCCTGTGTCCGCATGGGTTTACTCCAGGTGCACCAGTTTTCTCCCACAGTCCAAAGACGTGCATTAGGTTAATTGATTATGCTGAATTGGCCTGATCCGAGTATGCATGACTAGTTTCGATGTAAGCTTGTGTCTGTCATTTAATAGCCATTGATGCTGAAAGCAACGTTAAACAAACAGTTTATTCTTTCATTTTCTTATCCTCTTAATCCTGATCAGGGTCACAGAAAAGCCGGTGCAAGGCAAGAACAACCCTAGACAGGGCACCAATCCATCGTAGGACACACATACACTCACTCCAACACTTTAGATTTACCATTTACATTTACAGCATTTACCAGACGCCCTTATCCAGAGCGACTTACGATTGATACAATCTTACAATCCAAGCAGTTGTGGGTCAAAGACGTTGCTCAGTGACCCAACAGTGGCAGCTTGGCAGAGGTGGGATTTGAACCCTGGACCTTATGATCCATAGTCCAGTACCTTAACGGCTAGGCTAGCACAGTCCACACCAATTAGCCTAGCGCACATGTTTTGGACTGTGGGAGGAAAATGGGAGTACTCCGAGTAAACCCGTACAGACATGTGGAGGATAACTCCTCACAGAAAGGACCCAGACCTGGGATCGAACCCAGGACCTTCTCGCTCTGAGGTGACAAAGCTACCCACTGAGCTGCCCAACAAACAATTTAGCTTTATAAAAAGATGTATTCATTTGTACAACTATAGGCTTATCATGTACAATCTTAAAAAAAGGTTTTCTTTCATTTAACAGTGATTTTTATTTTTATTTTTTCCTAAATTAACGTTTACATAACTGTTCTTAACCAGAGCGATATACAACTGATTTAATACAAGCAATTGTGGTCTTGCTTAAGGCACAAAAGACCACAACTGGACCTTTTGAGTCCACAGTCCAGTACTTTAAGAACAGTCCCATGAAAAAATTCTGTAAAAAATTAAATAACTGATGTATCATTTTAAATATTGGTTATGAACATCACATTTTGAATCATGACATACATCTCAAGAAAGGATGACGTTAGTTTTACAAGAGGAAAAGGTTCTGTCTAAATATACTCCTGGGCATAAAACAATCTCACAGTGGCAAAACACTAAGCTTTTAATTATCTTAACAACAAATCAATAGCAAGAAACTTGGTATGGAATAGATTTTCCTATCACTTTTAATTGTTCATGCCATGTGGGTAAACAGTCAGACAGCTTTTACAGAAAGAACAGTCAATAATGTTCCAATCAGCATTGCTGGCTTCAAACTATTGACAAGTAGTTATTTATTTTTCATGGCTGTTTAGTATTTAATGTAGGACCAAATATTTTCTGATCATCTATTATTAATAAGCCTGTCGAAAGAGAATATGTGGCCGTTCCTATTTAGAAAAACAACTCTTCAATTGTGGGAACCCTTTATGCAATATATTCCTTTACTCCAAAAAATGGAGTTTTCACAGTGAAACAGCTTCTCAGTACCCACAGCTGAAAGGTTCCCACACCATGACACCTCTTCCACCATGCTTAATTTTGGGAGGGATACAGTCACTTCTCCAGGTTTTTGAAGACACCCATCTGAAGCAACTTAAACTGTGATTCATCACGTCACACAACTATGCTAAACCATTCTAAACCAAACATTCCATATTCTTCCAAAATGTTACTCTGTCATTAATGTTTTCCTCAGACAGCAGTGGCTTTCAGACACACCTACATGAAGCAGCCTTCTGGTAATTGTTTGTCTCAAAGGAGTCATATTTTCTGAGGCCATTTTGAGCCCATGTTTATTTGCACGGACTGTACATGCTGTATATAGGTGTGTATTTTGAACTAGACAGACCTGAATTCCTTGGATCCCAAATCGAAACTGGGCGATTATGGTGTTTTGTCCAGTATTATTTAGCCCATTCTACATTCGCTCTTACAGAAGGTCCCTACCGCCAGAGTACACCTTGCAGTCCGGCAGTTACAGGAGCAACTGGATCAAGCACAAGCTCGCATCAGGACCCTGGAGGCGGGGATTCAGGGTAGCCCTCGATTAGACTCTTGTAATACCTGTCTGTCCAAGTCCTCACCAGCAGAGGTAAGAAATAAGATGACAAACCAGTCATCCAAGTGACATTCCTCAGTTGTTTTGGTCTAAAAGCTGCTCCCATAGTTTCAAACAGTTGTCAGAACTTGTCTTGATTGCTGTTTTCTTCTGCGTGCGTAGTTAACAGAGGAATGAATTTGGCATGCCAGCTATAGAACAGTCAAACGAAGAGCAGGCTGTCAGTCTTTGTGGTAATATCAAGCCCAGGTTTCAGCTGGTCATGTGCAGCTGGCTATCTGTCTAAGATCGGCTATGGTGCCAATAGGCATGATTCCTGAGAAATGCAAGGGATATTTTGGTTGCTGTGTTTTGTCGGATCATAGTTCTTGTTTTGCTATTGATCATTGCTTTCTAGTCGGCGCATAAAAAAAATTATGTCAACAGTTACATGGCGCGTCAATCAAGGTGCCTTTCAAACCATGCGGAGTCAAATGACATTTGTGACTCATGTCATTGGCTTAAAAAGGAACACATTTTAACCACCTTAAAATGAATAAGAGTTAATGCCAAGTGCCTGGTCTAGTTTTTTATAATGACTGTGAGTCATTGTCCTATGGCCAACATATCATAACCAAATATGCAGTTTTATAATGTTATATTCATATTGTACCTATTGTTTAGATTGTACAGAGCTTAATTTGAATTTACTTTTTCCTTGTAGTGATCATCTTTTAATGATGTTACATAAGGCAGACTGTGTGTATTTATATAGTGGGTGTGGTACTTTTAGCAATATGAGGATTTTCAGAATTGTGTATACACACATATATGAACACACACACACCTATTTCTGGAATGTTCCTTGACAGGAGGAGTTTGCTCTGTGCTTTGCTTCTGCTCTTTGAGTAGATCATTAACTAGCTGTTCAGCCTTTATATCACATTTGCGCCTGCTGTCTTGTCTCTTGTTCGTATTTATTCCAGTCCTTCTAGAATCGTTTATAATTTGAATGTGTATGACTAGTAATGTTGCACTATTATTTTTGCAATTCGGTGTGACTTGTGCGTAGGGCTGTGACAATGTTTACATAATGATCTAATCGCTATTATGTAATTAATTGAAATTATAGCAATTATGTTTGACTACATTTATTTATTTATTTGTTTTTTTCCACAAATAGAAGATTTCTGCAGCAAGCAGCATGTGTATTGGATGTACTGGGTTGAGGCAACTGCGTTTCAATAAAATAAAGCAGTAAATGCATTCATTGAGATGTAATGGAGTTACTTTTAACTTCTAACTCAGTGCCATAGCATGTTTCAAGGGCAGCGCTTAGTAATGTTGGTGTATTTGTTAGCTCTGTAGTTAATTCTATATTTTTGGCGCGTATGCTAGCAGAACCACTTTTTTTGGTGGTTTTTTCACTGTTGTCATGCTTTGCATTTTTATTTTTGTATATTCGTAAGCATTTGAGATTTTGGCTGCATGCACCATCATTTTGACTGTAATCAGTATTAGTTGCTAATCAAAGATGGCTAGTAAGCAAGATGGCTTGTACTTCATTAGTTGTGTTCGATGAACAGACAATTGTTGATCGCAATTATTTATATGACAACTGATCGTCAGTTAAAGTTTCATGATTGTGACAGGCCTGCTTGTGCACTTATGTACAGTGAGGCAAAAAAGTATTTAGTCAGCCACTGATTGTGCAAGGTCTCCTACTTAGAAAGATGAGAGAGGCCTGTAATTTTCATCATAGGTACACTTCAACTATGAGAGACAAAAAATCCAGGAAATCACATTGTAGGATTTTTAAAGAATTGAGTTGTAAATCATGGTGGAAAATAAGTATTTGGTGAATAACAAAAGTTCAACTCAATACTTTGTAACATAACCTTTGTCGGCAATGACAGAGGTCAAATATTCCTGTAAGTCTTCACCAGGTTTGCACACACTGTAGCTGTAGGAGAACTTGCACAATCAGTGGCTGACTAAATACTTTTTTGCCCCACTGTATGTGCACATAATTGTGACTTGTTCTTCTGGAATGCATTCGTTGTTGAAACTTGTGGTATCTAAGAATTTCCAGACATGAGAATAACTTGTCACCAAATACGGATTACAAAAAAAAGTAATAGAAAAGTTTGTACGTTCCTCTTTCAGCAGGTAAACAGCAGCTCGGAGGATGATGGGCTGATTCACGATCTTAACCATTCGTTGCGAAGCAGAGAGAAAGTCATTCAGGTCAGTTCACAAAGCAAAGCAGTTTAGGCTACACACCAGTATTTAGCCCATGGTGACGGACATAGAATTGACCCAGAGTCCTTCTCTTAGGAGTGTCTGAGTTTGATCCGAATGCTGTGTGTGGAGCTGGGCACGGGGCTAGAGGCGGCTGATAAAGTAATCAGCACAGTGTCTGTGTCTATCAACGCCACGCGTTCAGATCGAGAGGTGAGGTTACACCGCATCCACCATCTCTGCAGTGCAAAAGTCAGAACACCATATATTGTAATACTGAGCCATTCAAAAATGTAACTTGGTGTAATTCTAAAAAGAGTACATTTGTTTGTAAAATGATGATTTGTTTGAGCATTTAAGTACTTACACAAGCAAGCTGTACCATTCCGATCTAGCAGTGCACCTACCTGATATCTGATCTCAGACCAGCCACAAGAGCATGCACCACAGAATCTTGGTAAAAGGAATGGGAAACTTAGACCACCAATAAATGATACAAGATCAACCCTACCATAAAAACACACAGAACTCAATACCCAAAAAGGGTGGCATGGGTGGCACGACTCCATGTACCGTATTTTTCGGACCATAAGGCGCACTTAAAATCCTTTAACTTTCTCAAAAATCGACAGTGCGCCTTAAAATGCGGTGCGTCTAATGTATGAATTAATTCTGGTTGAGCCTTCTGACCTAGAACCGATTGTAGATGGTACACGGCGCTCATAACTCTGTTAAAATGTTTTAGCACGGCCTTGGCAAGTTACGAAGCTCACGGAAACCGTAGTGCGCAGCATAGCGGAGTAATACGGTATGTGCTTCAGCATTAGGGTACGTGCATTCATTCATTCAATTTCGAAGCGGATTTCAAACACAGCGCTATCAGTCACGCAGTACAACATGGACATAGAGCAGCTGCGAGAGAATTCAACATTAACGAATCAATGATACGGAAGTGGAGGAAGCAAGAAGACGCCCTGCGCCAGGTAAAGACCAAACTGAGCTTCCGACGGAACTTAAGAGTTTTGTTTCATTTCATGCGTCTTATAACCCGGTGCGCTTTATGTATGAACATACCGTTAGCAGTCGATCATTGATATCGCGCCTTATAACCCGGTGCGCTTTATAGCCCGGAAAATACGGTATGTTACATGTCCTCCCCATGTTTGCTCCGGTTCCTCCCACATTCTAAAGACATGCACTAGGTTGATTGGTCGCTCTAAATTGGTTTATGACTTGTGTGTTGATATAACCTTGTGGCTGTCGTGAATGTAGCCATTAATACTGATGCAAGGTTAAATTAAACTACTAAACCGACAATACCCCAAAAAGTTATTTACATAAGATGTCACATGGGACACACCAAAATTACTCAAACGTACCTGCTACATTGACACCAGGCTCCCAGCTGCCCCCTCTGTGGGTCTATAATTCCTGTCAAACACATCCTCTACACAAGCCAAACGATGAACAACACCAGAACAAAATTCTACAATACAAACAACTACAAGGAAATTTTTACCTCAGTCCCCCCTTCACAATCATGCAAATGATGTGATGAAACAAACTGACCCCCCACCCTGACTCTTTAAAGGCAGAACCTTTTATTAATAGCAGCCCACAAGGCATTAAGACTTAAACAAAAAACCCAACCAAGTACTTACACCCAACATGAAAAGTAGTAATACATTGTTGTGTTGATTCCGGCATTGCTATGCTTTTACACTTAATAGATTATTAGAAACTCTGAATATTCATGGTGTTACGTTTTGGAACCCTTGTGCTCTTCAACCGTCTCTAATGGAAGACTACCTAATGGAATGAACTGCTTCTAGGCTTGCTCAATTTCTGATTGGACGTAGTTATTAGGAGATAATCTAAACTTGTAAAGCTGCTTTGAGACAATGCTCCATTGTAAAAAGCGCTATATAAATAAATTTGACTTGACTTGGCTACTATGTTAGCTCTTGTGTGTGTGTGTGTGTGTATTAGGGTGCACTGGAAGCTGAGCTGTCTGAACTGAAGGAGAAAGAGCGCGGTCTGCAAAAAGAGCTGAAAGCATTGCAGCAGGCTAACAGAGACCAGGAGCGAGACCTCCTGACTCTCACTACTGTGCTCCAGGGTAACCAGGATGTCATCAGTGTAAGGCAAACACAGTGCTGAGGTCAAACAAACACACAGTCTCCCTGTTTGTTTAGTAATGCTGATGAAGATATCTGATGACTAAGCTTTAAAACCACTGAAAACCTGTAGCATTGTGTAGCTAGCATTGTGTAGCTGTAGCTAGCAGTATCCCATGCTGGAATAGCTTCAGTTAAATGATAAATATTACTAATCATTTGGCAAAATGGCAATGTACATTTCACAGCTTACGTTTGCTCACAACTTACAAACCACCCAGTGGATAGGTTAGGGAAAACAATAAGTTTGGGTGGCGCAGCTGTAATTAGCTAGCCCTTCCCGCTGAGACCTGGATTTAAGTCTGTGGTGCCTTGTGAGCAGACATCACACACAGAGGAGAGGCCTGCAATGACCTCACATCCCATCCAGGGTTTGCTTCCATCAGTGCACAGTGAGTACAGGGATAAGCCACCCCTCCACCCCAATAGAGGGGTGAATATAGGTGGGGATGAATGTGTTATAGTTTTTAAGAACAGTTCTCTTGTTAAAATAACAGATAGCAAAGAGTTCCCCATTCATTCAAAATGTGATATTTTGACACGGATCAAGTTCTAATCTCTGTATTGATGTCACACGGTGATACGTCATAACTTGAGTGTAAGTACTCATTATAATTTTGGAAATTCAGTCTTTTGCGTTCTGTTTCAGCATTTGCGGGTAGAATTAGCTGAGATGACACAATCACAGGTGGACATGCAGAAAGAGAGGGAGATATGGAAAGAGCGGGACGTAGCCCTGGAAGCCATGTCACAGGAAAAAGATGTTCTCATTTCCCGGCTGCAGGAGGCGCTAGAGAGCGCCCACAACGATGTCCAGGTTGATGTATAAATTGAGTTCTTCTTCATTTTGAGTTAACATAGATGCCATCTTATCAGCTTGTCATTATGGTTCTTGTCCCAGTCGACAAAAATGCGTTGTGTTAAATAGTGATGTGTGACTCACAGGCCCTCTCGGATTCCCTCATTGGTCGTGGATTGTCTGGAGGCGGAGCTGAAGCTGCTTTGGCCACTCAGGTGCGAGAACAGGAGTCTCTGCTGTCATCCTGCCTGAAGGATTGGGAGGAGCACACTGCAACTACGAGGGAAGAGGTCTCGAAGCTCCTCACAGCTTTAGAAAAGGCTGGTTCTGTAGTACAGGTATGATAATGGAGGGTTAGTGTTACTCTTACATTATTACAGTCATTTTTCATGCTGTGCACGAGTCTGGACAACTCCGTTTGAGTCGTCATAACCTTTGATCTGTAGTGTTTCCCAAATCAACACGAGCCTTGGACAAACAATTTTAAATAACACTTTATAGGTTATACAGCTTGCCATAACAAATCCCCCAAGACTATAAAAAATAACTAATTCCCTTTAACTGAATTTTAAACAAATTCAGCCTCACCCATTTGTGTTACCTTCAATGTCACACCCAGACACCTGCATTCATGCTTTCAGACATGATTCACACACAAACAGGACACCTGGTTGAAAGATTGATCGACTGATTGGTTGAATTTGCCTGCCTTCTCTGTATGTTTTTCCTTTTTATGATTACATAGCCAAGGACAACTACAGAAACCTCACTAAAACCATTGATCACATTAAAAAAGGGCCTTAAAACGTTAACACATTTGAAAACTGCATTCACTCATTTACCTTCACATAAATTGCCATGCTTTAAATAGTGGAGTTGTCTTTATTTACTATATTCACCAAGAGCCACAGTGTTTTCTGGTTTTTATTTTAAGTAATTATGATAATATTATGTGGAACTGACATTTTATTCAATATGATAGACAAAACGTTAAGTATCCACCCACCTTTTCCTAGCTCCCCCATCTTTCAGTCTGACACTTACTGGTGAGAGGTGTCGTACAGCTTTTTTCTGAGAACCAAATGCACTAATAACAGTACACACTGTGAGATGAACATCACTCAACTCGGTACTAACCATTTCCAAATAGTACAAGATATTTGCAGCACTTTCCATGCTCTAGAATAAACACGTTTGGAATATGCCCAGTTAATGTCCGAACTGTCAAACAGAAACCTGAACCAGTTTGTGTTTAAGTATCCAAGTAGTTAATCAAAATTGAAAAATTGTTTTAATTCCCCTAGCACAGCCACTTTAAAGGTTTTGTTAACATGTATTTTCTGGCCAATTACGCCATCTAGTGGCGTGTGAGGAGAACTTACAGCGAATGTTAATCTAGTTCTTTTTTTTTTTTTTTTTGAGAACTAGTTATCCTTAATTAAAATTTTGATTTCATAAGTCTCTCAGTTTCTACTTGCCTCTCTTTTCAGGAGCAGAGACAAAATCACAAACAAACCATTACAGAATTATCGGAGCAGTTAAGAGATGCTCGCAAGGAGCTGAGGGAGACGGTCAAAGAGACCAAACAAGCAGGACAAGCATGGAAGTCTGAAATGGCTAAGAGAGATTCAGCAGAACGGACACTGAAGGAGCGTTTGCAGAACAGGGACAAGCTCATTGAGGTATGCGCTCTGACACTGGCATGCATTCTAACAATTGTTGGACAGATCTCTTGATCAGAATAAAGACGTCCTGATACATCTGCACTCAGTGGCTGCTTTGTTAGGTACACCACCTTGTTTATACACTTATTTTCCATTTGAGTTCCACAATTACAGACTATAGTCCATCTGTTTCTCTATTTTCTTTGTTAGTTCCCTTTACTGTGTCCTCTATTGGCCAGGACACCAACAGATAAGGTCCTATTTGGGTATTCTACTCTATTAGACACATGTACCATATTGCTCCATCTTGTAGATGTAATGTCAGAGACAGTAGCTCATCTGTTGTTGCACAGTTTGTTAGTCATCGTCTAATCCTTCATCAGTGCTCACAAGATGGTGCCTACAGGATGCTGGTGGCTGGACATTTTTGGTTGGTGGACTATTTTCAGTCCAGCAGTCACACTGAGGTGTTTAGAAGCTCCAGCAGCAATGTTGTGTCTGATCCACCCCATCAGCACAACACACACTAACACACCACCACCATGCCATGTCACTGCAGAGCTGAGAGTGATCCACCACCCAAATAGCACCTGATGTGTGGTGGTTCCGACCAGATTAGAGAACAGAGTAAAGGGGACTAACAAAGTATGTAGAGAAACAGATGGGCTGCAGTCTGGATCAATGCTTCCATATTGTTTACACCAAATTCTGAATGTCACAGCAGAAATCATCAAACCAGACATTTTTCCAGCCTTCCATTGTCCAATTTTGTGAGCCTGTGTGAATTGTAGCCCCATTTGCCTGTTCTTAGCTGACAGGAGTAGCAGCCGGTGTGGTCTTCTGCTGTGGTGGCCCACCTGCTCAAGGTTCGATGTGTTGTGCATTTAGAGATGCTCTACTGCATACCTTGGTTGTAACAAGGTGTCTGTTGCCTTTCAGTTAGCTAAGTTGCTCTTTTTCGCCATTCTGTTGCTTGTTTTTAAACCTCAGCAGGTCGTCTTGACCATGTCTACTTGCTGAGTAGTCAAGTCAAGTCAGATCTATTTATATAGCGCTTTTTACAATGGAGCATTGTCTCAAAGTAACTTTACAATTTTAGATTATCTCCTAATAACTACGTCCAATCCCAAATTGAGCAAGCCTAGGGCGACAGTGGCAAGGAAAAACTCCCTGAGTGTTATAGGAAGAAACCTTGGGAGGACCAAGACTCAAAAAGGGACCCAACCTCCTTGGGCGGCGTAGATGATAATTCTAAGAGCGGAACTAAAGTCCATGGAGTCAAAGTTCCAAAATAAAATGTTGAAGTAATGCACACTCGACATTAGTGGCCCGGTATGAATGGAGCTGGAACTGGCACCGGAACACAGCTCGGAGAGAAAACAGAAAATGTAATTAGTTATGTGATAAGAGCACAGTGTCTATTAACAATCACAGATGCCAATGTCAATCACTGATGCCATGTGTAGCATGAGACCCCGGCAGCATTAGCTATAGCAGCATAGCTAGAAAGAGGAGAAGAAAACTGGTAGGAAACACAGCCAAGAGGGATCACATGAGACATTGGCAACCCCACGGGAGGCAGAAGACAGCAACCCAATCTCTGATCACCATAAGACTCTTTGACTATGAACCCCCAGCTCTGCCCTTAGTCTAAGGCAAGGAGTGATTAGATATTTGCATTAACGAGCAGTTGAACAGGTGTTCCTAATAAAGTGGCTGATGATTGTAGTTTACCATTTGTTAAACACAACCATGGTGATATGAACATGCTACACTGTTAGTTACTTCATGCATTCACACAGAAGCCAACAAGGCTTTGTTGTTGCATGTTCACATTAAACAATGTTCTTTGTATAGTTTTATTAATGTACCTATATTTGGTTTTGGATGACACCCAACTTGCATAACAAAGTATTTTCTTTTGTAGAATGTGCTCTGATTATATATTTTCACGGTTTGATATTTCACCTTTGTTTCCCCTTTTAAGCAAATTCTTTTGGATGCAGAGAAGCGGGACGGCATGCTGCTAGAATTGCACCAGAACATTTCCAGTCGAGTTGAACCTCGGGTCGGCCTCAAACACACACTATAAGTGTCTGTATTAGAGTATGGTTGTAAACAAATGATAGCTCAGCACTGGTATGTCTTCTGATGGATAGATTTGCACTAGGCTATGATACATGCCTGTCTAATGATACTGCCAGATTTTGACATTGTTTATGTTTGTGTATTCAGTCTGACTTTCAGTGCAATATGCTTAGATTATCAATGGTTCTTTTGGCTCACTGGAATGGTTGTTTGTAATAAATAGCCTCTACGCAGCCCAAGATCCAGAAGATGGATCAATCACATTATCACTGTATGCAGAAATACGTTATTCTTTATCCAGCCTCCAAGTGCCACAGGGTTTTTATGTCCTTCTCTTAATTCTGCATTCATTGTAAATGCTGTAACTATTCCAGTCAGTGTTCTTCCCAGTTTGTTTTTGTGTCAGTGTTTTGTCTAAGCTTTGGAGAGAGATGCTATTCATGTCTGCCTTTTCATAATTTTATTTGGTGATTATAATAGTGCAATGGGTTATTTTGTTAACTTAATTTTTATTTAAGTTTCATTTTATTCTCATTTACTGCTAAGGTGGCTTTCTTTTGTCTGTGTATATTTAATGGAGTATGTCCAAGTGAAACTTAACAGACAAACACTTTTGCCAGCTACATTCTTGACTTGACCTACTGCTTTGTGCTTGGTTAAGCTTGCTTTCATTTACCAAGTGATGGTTCTTTCTTGAGAACTTTTGGATATTCCAAATTACAATAAACTCTATTAATAAAATGAGCCCAGGAATGGTTTGTTATTAAAAATACCAGAAAGAAACATGCAATTGCCTAGGTCTGACCTGATTATGGAGTGCATCATGAATATCAGGATGCTTCCCTGTTCTGACAGACCTGGCCAGATTAAGCAGTAAATATTACTATGTCCTGAATCAGTATGCACATGTATGAGCAAAGAACAACACTTGCTGTGGAATGACACCAGGAACAAGGTAGGAAACTAGTATGGCTGACCACATATTTAATGTTTTTGAAAACTAGGTTAGTCTGTAGAGTTGCTTTTTATTACCTGGTTAGTTGGATTCACAGAACATATTCAAAAATACACTATATGGACAACAGCATTGTGACTCCTACACATTACGCCTACAGGAGGTTTTATGACATCCCATTCTAAATCCGTAAGCGTTAATTTAGGCACTATATTGTGTGTGTCCAAGACACTTCCTTCGGGACAATAAAGTCTAATCTAATGTAGAGTTGGTTCCCCCACTCTTCTGGCAAGGCTTTCTACACGATTTTGGATTCTGTCAGTGGGAAATTTTGTCCATTTAAACCAAAAGAGCATTTGTGAGGTCAGACATTGATGCTGGATGAGAGGACCGTGCTCACAGTGTCTGAACAATCTCTGTTCTAGTTAATCCCAAAGGTGTTCGATGAGGTTGAGGTGCTGGCCAGTCATGCACTTCCACACCAAACTCACCCAAACATGCCTTTTTGGACCTTGCTTTGTGCACTGGGACACACTCATGCTGAAACGGAAAAGGGCCTTCCCCAAACTGTTCCCACAAAGTTGGAAGCATACAATTGTCCATATCTTCATATACCTAACTATCAAGATTTCCCTTCACTGGAACTAAAAAGCCTAGGTCATCCCTGAGGAAAACACCCACAACATTATCCCTCCCTCAGCAAATTTTACTGCTGGAACAATGCAGTCAGGTAGATAATGTTCTCCTGGCATTGTCCAAATGGCTGAGGTGCTGTGGTTCCTATACACTTCCACTTTCAGACATACCACTCAGCCAATAGTGGAATATTTAGGAGGAAAGAAATTTCATTTTGTAACTTCTTGCAACGATGGTATTCTCTTACAGTACTACTCTTAAATGCAGTGAGCTCATTAGAACAACCAATTTATTCACAAATATTTGTGAAGCAGACTGCATGGTTAGAATGCTTTATTTTATACACTTGTGGCAGTGGGACTAAATGAGCCACTTGAATGAAATGATTGAGGTGTGTGCCAATACTTTACAATCCATCAAATCAAGCATATGTATGCTTATGTATGCTTAGTGGTGACAAACATCCTGTAGAGCTACTCTCATCAGCCATTACATTAAAACCACTAACAGGAGAACTGAATATCATTGACAGTATCAAGACAATATCATCTTATAGGTTACTGATCTGCAAAGTGGAGCTGATGATGAAATGATACCGATCTAATGCAGAGCAACGTGTCTATCTAGCTTTTTTGCAACAGCAGCCCAAGATTTATATATTATCTAAATGTCTACGTAACAATCCTTGTATCTAAGCCATAACATTGGTAATGAAGTATGTAAAACCAGGGCTGTTGGTGTGAGAAGACGCATTCGTTTATATTCGTCCTGGGGAAGAATCGATTCCATAAATTTGGAGCACACCGTTGATTTTTGAATTGAATTGGAGAATCGACTCCTGGGATCGACTCGCAAAACTACTGCCAAGCTTCTAGCTGAAGTGATATACTTTTTAAGCCGATGTAATCAGCACTAACGTGTCATATTTAATGTATCTGTTTAGATATAGTAGACAAAATTAACAAAAATATAGCCACCATTATTTGTTTACTTGTTTGTTAATTACCAAAACATTAAGTCCGACTCGTTAGCAAGACGATAGCTAATAACACGGTACAAGCTGCAAATTGTATTCAGTCAGAGTTTAGCATTAGTGTAATAAGATGAGTCAGGTGAGTAGTGTTGATAGTGTAAGAAATTTACCAGCCCGACCTGCAAGTCTGAATGGGGATGATGAAAATGAGAGAACATCTGAGGTCAATCTCATTCTTTATGTGAATGATATTATAATGAACAATCCTGTTAGAAGTAGTATTGTTTTATGTAAACAACTTTTCTGTAACCCCTAGGTGTTTCTCAGTGTACTGCTTCAGTTTGGTCAGATTGGCCTGAGTTTCTACGACAGTAATGACTGTACGTTACATGTGATGCCTGACACAGTGGATAACAGAGACCTGCATCTGCTGGATAAAGGTAAATAGATTAGTCTGGGTTTTAGTATCTGAGGTCCAGGGATTGTGGTAGCCTAGAGGGTAAGGTACTGGAGTATAGACCAGAAGATTCAGGGTTCAAATCCCACCTCTGCCAAGCTGCCACTTGTAGGGTCTTTGAGCAAGGCCTTTAACTGCTTGGATTGTAAGACTGTATTAGTTGTAAATCACTCTGGATAAGGGTGTCTGCTAAATGCTGTAAATGTATCTGTTAGGTTTTATATTTTTATAACCATGTTCTGTAGCGTTTATGTATACTAAACATACAGTGAAACACTATGACCACTCACAGGTTGAACTCGATTGGGGGAAGTTTATGAACCAACTTTAATAATTTGGCTTTTCAAAGCCAGCTAATAATTGATAAGTGGTTGCTAGGCTGTTGATAGCTGTAATGGGGTGCTGATATTTTTAACTAAGGTGAGATATTACATCTAAATTGGTAAAAACGCCTAATAGCTGTGATGGGGTGCCAATACATTTGACTAAAGGTTATTTTATTATCTATCTAGATATAAAAGGGCTAAGGATCATTAGCTGTCCAGATATTTTTGGCTAAAGATCATTTAACTGTCCCAGTAACTTTGATGAATTTGGCCTGTTAAAGCCAGCTAATAATTGCTAAGCTGTTGAATTGTCCTGATATTATGGATAAAAGTAACTGGTTTGTCTAGATAGTTATGGTTAAGGATCATTGGCTGTCCATATATTTACAGATAAGTTTCATATGTTGTCCAGATAGGTCTGCTTAGAGGTCATGTTGATATTTAGATAGTTATGGCTAAGGATATTAGCTGTCCCAATATTTATGACAATAGACTGGACTTTTACAACAAGCAGATTGGGATTTCAGCAGGGTAAGAAATCTTTTTTAAAATCTTTTTAAAAGAGCAGCGTAATATCTGGACCAGATGTTTACCAAAAGTGGCTTGAGATTTGGTTGAGTAAAACCTGGACTGGGCTTTTTTAAAAAGCGGATCAGGATTTTAGTTTGGTAAAACCTGACCTGGATTTGATTAAAAAGTTGTTGAGGATTTTGGTTTGGTAAAACCTGGACTGTTTGTAACTGCAGATTGGATCAGGCACAGCAGTAGAGCTTTTAAACACCTCTGTGTAACTGCTGGACTGAAAATAGTCCACCAACCAAAAATGTCCAGCCACCAGCATTCTGTAGGCAGCATCCTTTGAGAAACTGTGCACAAACACAAACTGTGCAACAACAGATGAGCTGCTGTCTCTGACTTTACATCTACAAGGTGGAGCATTATGGTAGATGTGTCTAATAGAGTGTACAGTGAGTGACCACAGTGTTTAAAAACTCCAGCAGCACTGCTGTGTCTGATCCACTGATGCCAGCAAAACACACACTAACACCCCACCACAACATCAGTGTCACTGCAGTACTGAGAATGACGCGCCACCCAAATAAAACCTGATCTGTGGGGGTCCTGTGGGGTCTTGACCATTGAAAACATGGTGAAAGGAGGCTAACAAGGTGACACAGATGGTCTGCATACTGTAATTATAGAACTACAAAGTTCTCTGTGAAATATATAAACTATATATATATATGATTTTTTTGCCCCACTGTATGTATGTGTATATATATATACAATGTAGGAGAACTACAAAGATTTATATATATATATATATATATATATATATATATATATATATATATATATATATATATATATATATTATATACACACACACACACACACTCAACGGTCACTTTATTAGGTACACCTGTACAGTGACTTGTTCATGCAAGTGAGAGTGAGTATAAGCAATTGAGTTCACGTGATATTGTTGCTTTTTGCATCAGAATACTCTCATATGGAGTACAGGGTGGATGTAGCACAGTTATTTTTGTGTCTGATTTTTAAGCCCTCACTTATCAATTGTGTCTTCTCCTTTTCAGTCATACAGGAGATCAGCCCTCATGTCATCATCACAAGTGCAAAACAGGAGCGAAATCTGGCTCACTTTATCAAACAACTCGGTATGTTTAGTTTGACATTCAGGTGATTATGCACGAGGGGATCTACATCAATCCATGAATGTATTTCTTTTTTAATTTTAGGATCAAATCGTGATTACAAGCCAGAAATTGTTATGTATCCCAACGCTGACTTTGGTAAGCTAATGAATATATAGTTAACGTTTTTTTTAAATTCAGGACGTCTGTTTCCAAGAATAGGTTAAATGCTGGATTCTGTATATAACTAGAAAGTGCAGTTCCTGCAGAAACTGCGAGTGTGTTGTGGCGGTAACAGGATCTGAGCCAGTGCATTTTTGTGATTATAGCTTGAAAATTGACACTTGACAATAACAAAATTTTAATTTCAGGACCATTCTGTCATTAGTTTAAATTTTAGACCAAGTACAAATCCGTGTTGTAGTTGCTAGAGCCCAGTCCGAGGCAAGACTGTTTTTTGATAAACCGTAGATTATTGAATGTTTTTTTTATATACCACATGCTCGGTGTCTGTTTAGTATTTGTGCCAAACCACTAGAATGTTCAGTATAAATACAACGTTTAATACACGTGTGGTAGCATGTGATGTTTTCACATTTAATCTTTTACAATTCTTAATAACTTTAAATATTCTTAATACACAGTCCAAGTCACCAACTCAAAATATTTAATACTATTATGACTACCTGCAAACCGATTTTCAACCGTCTGCATGCAGCCATTTGCCAGAATTCACATATCAAACACAGCTGTCTGCCGTGTTTGTTTACATAAACAACCACACCTCCCCAACTATTTTGCCTTTTAAACTATAGTTAGGATGTAAAATAACTTTTGATTTTGTTATAGAAAATTCACTTACTGTCTAAACAACTCCATGATACTGTTAAACTGCAGATCAAATGTCAGTAAAGTCCTGTTTTAGCTTGCTCACGCCATAAAATTCCATTCATTTCCAATGTAACTGGAGCTTCATGTTCTTTACCCGTGTACTCCCGACACAACGCGACAGTCCGTGTAAAATCCACTTGAGATTTCAGGGAGGGAAGGAGGGCTCTTGTAAATCTTCAAGCTCTTAATTGTTCGCGATCCTCTATTTTTCATTGGTTAGCGGTGGTTTTAGGTCACCTGTCACAGATAGAGGAGCTATGCTCTCACTGGGAGAAACAACAGCAGGTGGGCTCTGTGTGAGAGCAGGAGGACTGATCCCCCTGCCAGTGGCAAGCAGGACAACCCAGCGCGTTAGAATGACAAGTAACACGGCCTTGCTGTGGCTACAGAGACGAGGGGGGGGGGAGTGTTGTTTAGGGGAGTTGTTATATGGCCAGCACACGCTCCATTGATAGAGAGGATGTCTTTTTCAGGCCGGTTTTTATTTCAGATAAATAGCAAAAACTCTGATGAAATGTGAAGTGATTTGTATGAGTGAAAAGGCTTGTTTTTTTGTATTTTTAGAGGGTTATGAACAATTTTGAAACGACTGTTGTATCAATACTAAAAAGCTTTGTAACTATTGAATTAGCTTTTTGTTATCTGTTCCAAGTTTGGATTTAGTTTCTCAGCATCCACCACAGACATTTTAACCCCCCCAAAATAAAATGCATTTTTGTTTTTTTCGAAATCGAATGTTTCTGTAGTTGATGTTGTTAAATGGAACCTAAATTATGAAATATAAGCTTATTAAAGTCATCTGAATATGGCCAAATACAAAATTCTACCCATTCTTATTATTAAAATGTGAAATATAATAAGATTCGGATTTTGCAGAACGCTCAAGTAAAAGCGAGAGCGGGTGAAAATGCACACGTGCATTCTTATGTCAGACTTTTCAAAATAAAAAAACTATTTCATTGAGTTTCAGTTTATACAGTGGAAAATAAGTATTTGGTCAAATAACAAAAGTTCTTCAAATCAGTAGTAACTTGTAACAATAATCTTTGTTGGCAAATGACAGAGGTCAAACGTTTCCTGTAAGTCTTCACCAGGTTTTGGCCCACACTGTGCGGGTTAATTTTGGCCATTCCTCCATGCAGGATCTCTCCTCTAGCGCCAGTGTGTTTTGGGGGCAAACACGGAATTTCAACTCCCTCCACAATTTTCTATTGGGGTTGAGGTCTGGAGACTGGCTAGGCCACTCCAGGATCTTGGAAATGCTCTTACGAGCCACTCCTCGTTGCCCGAGCGGTGTGTTGGGATCATTTCATGTTGGAAGACCCAGCCAGTGCCATCTTCATGCTCTATCAATGAGGAAGGAGGTTTTGGCTTTCTTAAAATCCTCATGATACATGGCCCCGGTCATTCTTCCCTTAACACGGATCAGTACGTTCTGTCCCCATCTGCAGAAAAAACAGCCCAAAGCATGATGTTTCCACCCATGCTTCACAGTAGGTTATGGGTTGTTTCTTGGGATTGCACAGCATTCTTCTTTCCTCCAAAACGGGATGTTGAGTTTTAAAAAAAAAGGTTATTTGGTTTCATCTGACCACATGATATTATCCCAAATCTCTTCTGGATCATCCATGCTCTTGGCAAACTAGATGGCCTGGACATGTACTGGCTTGCTTAAGCAGGGGGCACGTATGGCACTGCAGAACTGGGAGTCCCTCTCGCGCCGTAGTGTGTTATGATGGTTAGCCTTTGTTACTTTGGTCCCAGCTCTCGCAGGTCATCATCAGGTCCCTCCGTGTGTTTGGGATTTTGATCATGTTTCATGATCATTTTGACCCCAGGGGATGAGAGATCTGCGTTGGGGCCCCAGGAATCGAGGGAGGATTATCAGGCCTTGTAGTTTTCCAATTTTTTTACAATTGCTCCACAGTTGATTTATTCACACCAAACCTGCGTGCTTATTGTAGATTCAATTCCAGGCCTGGTGCGGTCTACAATTTTCTCCTGGGTCCTTTGGACAGCTCTTTGGTCTTGGCCATGGCTGAGTTTGGAGTCTGACTGTTTGAGGCTGTGGACAGGTGTCTTTTATACAGATAACGAGGTCAAACAGGTGCCATTAATACAGGTAACCAGTGGAGGACAGAAGAGCTTCTTAAAGACGAAGTTACAGGTCTGTGAGAGCCAAAAATCTTGCTTGTTTGTGGGTGACCAAAGACTTATTTTCCACCATGATTTACAATTAAATTATTGAAAAATCCTACAATGTGATTTTCTCATTTTGTCTCTCATAGTTGAATTGTAGCTATGATGAAAATTACAGACCTCTCATCTTTCTAAGTAGGAGAACTTACACAATCAGTGGCTGACGAAATACTTTTTTGCCCCACTGTATATAGCGTAGAAAAGGCTGGAATGCAACTTATCAGCATTCCATGCTGACCTGATATTACATCACTCTGCTTTTCACAAATGCCAAACAGCTCGGAAAAAGTTTGCCAAATCCACAACTAAATGGTTAAAAATGCATTTATTATATATTAAGTGTATTTACATAAATTATAGCAAGTACATTTTTTTTGTTTTAGAAAACATATCCAAAGTCTCAGAAGGTATCATATACAGTGCAAAACCTGCATGTGCGTGAGAAAGTAACTGTTACAATTCCAAATCATAACAAGTCTGTTAGAATGAAGTATGCATATATTGTTGTATCTATGTTTAAGGTGGTAACACCTCTAAAGCAAATGGTCATAATGCAGAAAATATTTTACATTTCACTTAAATGAAATTATTTTGTGGGAGATTTACATGGCACTCTGTGGGAGGAATTTCAATACGTAGTCCCGAACAAATTGCCATAATTCAAAAAGTCATGTATTAAACGTTTTGAGGATTCATGAAGGGGAATTAACACTGAGTTTCTATTAATTGAGTTTATAGGTAAAAGTATAACGATTTTAGACAAGGTTGTTCAGTGAAAAAGTGAACTAATCCGATACTCAGTCAAAGTTAGAGTGTATCAGGGGCCAATTTTCATGGCTTTAGATCGAAAACTGACTGAATTACAGTCAGTGCCCAGCCAGGGGCCTGTGAGCCCTGCCAGGGATGTCGGAGGCCCCAAGGACAAAGTGTATCTGGGACCAGGGCCTAACTAATATTGTCGGCTTATAGGTCGAAAACTACTGTATTACACCTCAATACAATGCCAGGGGCCTCTGTGCCCACAGAGACTTTCGGGGGGGGGGGACCCAGTTGGGCATCAGGGGCGAAAGAACAAAGCTGGGTAAAAAAGTCACACTCGTCCTTATTCTTTTCATGAATTTTCCTTTTTGCACGTTTGATGATTTACGCGGCGTCTCTCGCCTTGCCACAGGCCACAACTTGGGCCGACAGAAATGGACTAGAAGTGGCACAGCGGGTGGTAGTTTAGAGCGGCCGGTTACCACTGGTGCCGAGTCCCTGCTCGAGGTCGTGGTACATTTACGTGTTCAGGTTCCTCCTTCCAGTTCCTGTTGTCCATCGGGTCTCCTCTAAACAGGGAGCTTCCCAGTTTCAGGAATCCCTTGGGTCAAGGGAGCTGTGTGTCGATGCGTGCTGGGATTTCGATGCGGGGATATCTGACTTGACTAGTCTATGGGGCCGGCGTTGCGACCATGGGACCTTGTTTGGACTGTAGTCAGTAATAAATAAAATACACATGCAATTTTTTGCAAAAGGGTTATTGTTTTTTTAATTGTTTTATTTTGTTTACATATTACCTCAATTCTTTAGGCTTGCTGGACCCTGGAGCAAGCCACCATTTCCCCCCCAGTCGGTTGTTTTGAAGGCGTGCACTCTGTACCCCGGAGGCCCAGGTTGCACTGCATCCTCTGTCCTTCTGTCCGGGGTCCAGCCAGCTTCCTCTATAGGCTTTGAGTTGAGTGGGCGGGGGGCTGCTGCAGAGGTCCGTCCCATCTAATATAACCTGGTTTGTGCAAACGAGGAGAACAAAATCATTCAGAAATCAAAAAAATCAACGTCAGACCAAGAGAGAGATAACACTATAAACAGATGAGCAGGTTCTACGGGTGTTCCTTTTGTGTGTATTGTTGCGCCCACGCCTCTGGTCCCTCTCCTGACCTGCTTTTTTCTTCTGGTTTGGAAACCTGTTGGGGTACCGGGCGCATCATTCAGCTCTTGATGATGATGACAGGGCGAGGGGGGAATGGGATAAGAATAGGAGAGCTAGTACTCAGAGGGGAAAGGGGATGTATACAACCCAGCAAAATCTAAAGGGAGGAGAGAAGGAGGTAGGAAGGCATGAGAGAAAGAGAGCGAGGGTGAGGAAAGCAACGGAAAGGGCGCTCATCAGGCGTCAAAACTTAAAAAATATCAGCGATCACTTCTAAGGTATGCATTATATATTTGTCATATACAGTCCCCAAATTTTCTGGAAAAATGGACTCACCTTGGTTGTGCTTCCTGTACTCGTATTTATGTCCTCGCCCTTGGGTGCCTCTCCTGGACCCTCTTCCTTTTGGATTCTGTAACAAACATCAGTAGTGAAACACAGCCGTCCAGATTTGGGCATTACAAAATCATGAATACACCCGAATTTGCCTTGGGGGGGGACTGGACTAACCTAGGCGTTGGGGAGGGGAAGGAGACGCAAAGGGAAAGGAGACGGGGGAGGGTGGTTTGGTGGGGAGTGCCCGAAAGCTTCAGCAATCAGCTTTCACCGCACAACATCCACGGGAGGTATCAGTCTGAAACAAGCAAATAGGTTTTAGAAAAGCTTGCGTTCTCATGAAACGTGAGAGAGAATCATATTTATTTATCATGAGAGCCAGAGGGTTCCTTTTAAAAATGGGTTTGGGGTAATCACAATCGCTTGGATCATCTTCCCGAACGACGGTCCGCCGGATGTGTTCCCGAGTTTTGTTTTTATGTTTTTCTTTAGGCTCAGGCTGGCCAACCAACCTCCCAACCTGGATTCATCCGGCTGGATTTTGGCCACGGCTTCTCTAAATGAACGGGGGAGCTTCGAGTCGCTTAGGTCCGGTTCCAAACTTCGCTTGGTTGATTGTTGATAGTCTTGTGAAAAAAGAGTAAGCAACGAGTAGCGGAACAATTCAGGGCAAATCGCTTTAGACGGGAAATTATTGCTGAAATATTTTATTTGTTTCATTATCATTAAAAGCAGAAAAGGGTAACGGGAAGGTGGGAGTGACTTCGCTGCAGGGTTGGACTGCAGGGTTCAGATTTTTTTGTACCTCCAACAAGGAATACCCAGCTGGGATCTGGGTCATTGTCCTCCTGCAAGTCAGGATATCCAGCAGGATGTCTTGTCCTCCTCCTTTGGCAAACTGAGGAACATCCAGCCGGATGTCTCCCTCCTCTCCCGCCTCTGACTGTGGAACCATCCAGCTGGATTCTTTGTAATGAAGTTGTCCATTCTATAAATGAGGAAAATCCAGACGGATGGGCCTCCTCTCCCTCCTTCCAAATGAGGTCATCCGGCTGGATGGCCTCTCCTTGTTGTCAGTTGTCACTCAAACTGAGGGAGGGGGACACCAGGATTTTTGTCCCTCCTCTCCCTCCTCTAACTGTGGAACATCTAGCCGGATTATGTCCCTTGTACTTCTGCTCCTCCAACTCGGGATCATCCAGCCGGAGTTTGTCCTCCCTCCTCCTCCTCCTCCTCACAAATCCTCACCCCAAAAACGAGGATCATCCATGAGGATTCATCCAGCTGGATTTGTATCTACTCCTTCACCTCCACAGTGTTGTTATCTCCTGATTGATGAAGCAAAAGTAGAAAGGTAAAGTGGAAGCAGAGACAGAATGGTTCTTTAGGGAAAAAACCACCTTTTTTAAGACGGGAAAAATATTTTGCCTTTGCAGGCCATAGTGTCCCAATTCAATTAAATCCTTCCCCTGGGGAGTTGGAGATTTTCCTCTCCACCACAAGAACATCCAGAGAAGGAGTGGGGGGAAAGGGCGCATCCTGCTTAAGAAGAGTACGAAAAAAACTTCGAAATGCGAGGAGAAGAAACGAAGGAGGGAGAAAACGAAGGCCTTACTACGCTCTAATCTTACCCTTCACAGAAGCACTTCCGCTCAAACGAAATTATATTAGGGCAGGACGAGAGGGGGAAAGAAATTAGATCCAAGGCTTCAGGCTTCCTCTCTCCCTCCCTTGGAGTGCGTGGAGGGAAGGGGAGGGAGAGACGCAAAAAATAAAGGAAGGAGCAGAAGAGACGGAATACACCAAGGCAAGAGGAGGGAAAGGTAGGAAAGAGGGAGGAACGGAGGAACACCAGGCCCGCCAGCCGGATGATGTCCTCCTCTCCCTCCTCTAACTGTGGGTGGGGAACAAAAATCCAGGCAGGATATGGAATGGGACGGTGCGAAGGGAGAAGAAAACATCGGGAGCAGCCAGACGGAGGTCATCCCTAATACTCCGACTCACAAAACTACTGGGATCATACAGCTCGGTTGTCATCCCCTCCCACCTCCACAGGAGTGTAAGTGTATCTCCTGATTGAAGCATAGAGAAAAGCAGAAATAGTTCAGGAAAAACCCTCTTTTTTAGAAGGGAGAGGAAACTATTGTGCTTTGGCAGGCCAGGAAGGGCCATAGTGTCATTCTTTCTAATAAAATCCTCCCTGGGAGTGGAGATTTCCCTCTCCAAACAGAACATCAAGCTGGATGTCCCTCCTTTTCTTTATACTCTAACGAGGAAACATCCAGCCGGATGTTCCTCCTCTCCCTCCTCCAACGAGGGTTTCATCCGGCTGGATGTCCCTCCTCATTGTTCAAACGAGGAACATTCCCGGATGGCCTCCTCTCCCTCCTCTAACTGTGGGAACACATCTAGCCGGAGTCTGTCCTTTCCTGCTCTTCCCAACTCGGGATCATCCAGCCGGAGTTGTCCGCCTTCCTCCTCCCTCATCCTCAACACTGAGGATCATCCAGCGGGATGTCCTCCTCCTTCACCCTCCAACCAGTTGTTATCTCCGGATTTGAAAAGCAAAGGAGGGGAAGCAGAAGGTGAAGGAAAGGAAGACACAAAAAAAAAAAAAAAGAGGGAGACGGGAGGCGCGAAAATATTTTGCTTTGCAGGCCCATAGAGGGCCATAGGTGTCAATTCTAATTATTAAATCTCTTACCCTGGGAGAGTGGATTTTTTCCCCTCTTCCAACACAAGAAATCCCAGCGGATCCTCTTTGTCCTTGTCCTCCTCTTCCACCAACTGGGATCATCCAGGCGGCATGTTCTCCTCCGCGCCAACCATCCTCCCCCTCCACATGGAGGATCAATACAGCCCCGGATTGTACTCTCCTCCTCCTCCTGATCCCTTCGTAAACTGGAGAAAAATACAGCCGAGCCGGATGTCTACCCCTTTCTTCCCCCTCTATCCTCTAACTGTTTGGATGGAACAATCCAGCTGGATGTCCTTGTTCCTCTCCTGCTCCTCCAATCGGGATTTCATCAAGGCCGGATTGGGCAATCCGAAGAAGTAAAGTCCCACGACTGAAAAAGGAGGAGATAATCAAAGCTGGTGGTTGGCATTGATCAATCCACCTCCACAGTGGGTTTATATCCTGTGATTGTTTGATGAAGCAAAGAGGAAGCAGAATAGTTCAGGAAAAAGGAAAAAAAAAAAACAACTTAGACGGGAAATATTTTGCTTTGCAGAGGCCATAGTGTCATTTCTAATAAAATCCTACCCTGGGAGTTGGAGAAGTTGGAGGATTGATTTCCCATTCCAACAAAAGAACATCCAGCCGGTATTTTGTCCTTGTCCTCCTCTTCCCCCCAAACTGAGGATCATCCAGCCGGATGTCCTTCCTAAGTAACGAAGAGAAATAGGGATAGGGAAGGGAGGGAGCAGACAAAGAAGGAGGATGAAGGAAACCGGGTATAGGGTTTTTGTTTGTTGTTCCTTAATTCGCATTCTCCGTCGCTAACTGAGGAACAATCAGCCAGATGTCCTCTCCTCACAAACTGGGATCATCCAGCTGGGATGTCCTCCTCCTCAAAAGGAAACAAGGGGCGAGCGAAATGACGGGAAACTTTGGATCTGAAGAAAAGCAAAAAAGAGGGAAAGCAGAGTGGTTCTTCAGGGAAAAAAAAGGAAAAAAAATGCCTTTTTAGACAAGAAAATATTTTTGCTTTGCAGACATAGTGTTCTTTTAGACAAGAGAAAACTATTTTGCTTTGCAGACATCAGGGTTACATTTTCTAATAAAATCCCTACCCTGGGAGTTGGAGATTTTCCCTCTCCATCCCATCCACAAGCAACATCAGCCGGAATGTGTCATTGTCCTCCTCTTCCCAACCAATTGAGGATCATCCAGCCGTAAGGGGAAAGACGAAGACCAATAACGAAGAGAAAACGGGAGAAGGTCAAGACAAGTTGAGGAGAGAAAGAAGGAGAGAGGAATGGAAGCATGAATGCTAAGAAAAATTGAGGATAATCCAAGCAGAATGTAACACAACTGACTCATCCTCGATATTCCCTCCGCCAAACTGAGATCATCCGCCGGATTATTGTCCCTCCCTTATCCTCCTCCAAACTGACGATTCCATCCAGCTGGATGTCCTCCTCCTTTCCACTCCCCCTCCTCTCCACCTCCTCCTTTCTCCTTCTCTAACCTGAGGAACATCCAGCTGGAGGTCCTCCTCTCCAGCATCCAAAATGAGATCATCAGCTGGATGTCCTCCTCCTCCTCCCTCCTTCTCCTTTTAACTGAGGACATCCAGATGGATGTTCCACTCTTCCTCCTCCAAATGAGGATCATCCAGCGGATGTCCTCCTTCCTCCTCCTCCCCTTCTCCTTCTCTAAAGAGGAAAATCCAGCTGGATGTCCCCTCTCCCCTCCTCCACCACCTATTGAGATCCTCCAGCCGGTGTTCCTCCTCCTCCTCTCCTCTCTAATGAGGACACTCCAGCCGGATGTTCCTCCTCCTCCTTCACATCCTGGGTTATCTTCCTGATGAAGCCAAAAAGCTTAAGCAGAAGGGTCAGGAAAAACACTTTAGATGGGAAATCATTTTGTTTGCAGACCAGAGTGAATTTCTAATCAAATTCTTACCCTGGGAGTTGGAGATTTCCCTCCCGCCTGGTCTTCATGGATGTTATCCGCTTTGTTTGCCAACACAAAGAACATCCAGGCCGGATGTTCCTTGTCCCTCCTCATCCCACTGAGGATCATCCAGCCGGATGTCCTTGAGACTGCAAATGGCCGAGCCTCCTCCTTCTCCACATGTGGGATCATCCAGCCGGACATCCACGGTCGCTGTAACAGGCAAGGCCTTCTGCTTCACTTCCTGAGGAAAGCTCTTCAGCCTCTTCAGGTGGTTCAGGCTCTTCCTAGGAATCCATCTTCCTCTTCCTCCTCACCCTTAAAACCTCCTCTTCTCAGCAATATCTTTTTCTTGCCCCCTCTGGGCTCCTCCTGCGCGGGTCCGAGTCGCTCTGTGGGCCTTGGCCAGCAACACAAGAAAAACTCATTATTGGCTGCTCTGTTCGACGTCTCGATCCTCTCTGAGCTGAAGAGACATGCGCGTGCACGACCTGCAGCAGCTCATTATGACATCATAATCAGCCAGACGTACACTGTTGTAACGTGTCTAGAGACACCCTGCTGCCATGCTGAAGCCACAGCACGTTAACAAGCCCAGGGCTTCACAGAATTAATCCAATCACCACCTTCAACAGCATTTATCGATCAACACGTTCATCAATCGATACAATATTTAAACATCAGCAGTAAATAAATAACACGTCTAATCATCAGATCAGGAGTTATCCTTAATTAGTTATGTTTAGTCAATAAATTCACAGTTTATTTTGTTTTAAAGTGTTTAAAGTGCTACAGAAACACTCCAGTTTCTCACTTTCATAAGCATTTGAATAATATCTATTAATATGAACACTTTCAGATTAACTTTTTAATAAAATTCTCCATAAACGTTTTATCTGATATGAAGGTACTGATTAAATGCAAAACACAAACCATGACAGTAAAAACAAGGCATGTTTTATGAACTTGATTTGATATGAGCATGTAAATAAACTCAGAAATAATTATAATAATATTAACTGTATTTTAAAAATAATAACATCAATAATGGAAATACTACTGTATTAAACATTTATAATGTCAATAATAAAACACTACTACATAATACTACTTTTAAATAATAACAACAGTAATAATAATAATATCAATAATAGAAATACTACTACACATAATATTACTTTTAAATAATAACAATAATAATGAAACGTCATCAGTCGCAACCCAAGTACTGATTCATTTCTAAGGCCGTTTCTCAATCTGCGTCCTTCTCTGTACTTGTGTTCTCGTGTACTTGTGAAACGTCGTCAGTCGCAGCCCAAGTACTGTTCCATTTCTAACTTCGCATCTAACCAAGTACGCTTCAAATCCCCGGCTGCGTTCTCAATCCGCCATGTTACCGAGGATGCATCAGAGCAGACTTGTGCGGTCTTGAACAGCGAAATATCCCACAATGCATTACCAGCTCTATAATGGCGGATGAGAGAATTCCCAACTGGATGTCTAATTTCTAAAGTAATACTGTTATTGTGTCACGAAATGAAGTTCTAAGAGTTTTTAGGCGAGAATGTAGTTGTTTAAAATGCAACTAAGCGGTCAGTTTATCAGTCAAGATACAACTTACATAAAAAACTGCGATTTCGGAGATGTGACATAAAGTTATTGACATATTTATTATGCATTATATTTATTATTTGTTCAGCCTGTATTGTAAATGAGTTGTCTGATATACATTGAAGTTCCGAATTAAATTCCCTTCTAAAACCAGACTTGTTTGCTGCTGGCTTGTGTTTGGGAAGGTTTTTATCGGTGCTTAAATGCGATCGGTCCGTTGTTACACGTACATTAAACTATTCAAAGGACAGTAAAAGATCTTTATCAGGCTTTATACAAGATTTTAGGATTTTAGGATTTTATGTAGGTGTAAAAAGCAAACCGTGTTGGCTCCATATCCAAGTACGCTGCTGTTCCAATTGCAGAATAGCCGAAGTGCGTCCTCTCGTCATCTGGAGAAAGTACTCGCAAGTGTAACTTCCTACTCCAGACTTAGGAAGTATGCAAGTCCGAGCTTGGCGTACTTGGTATTGAGAAACGGCCCTAGTGTCATCTTTACTGCATTTTATATTAATCTCTACATTATTCTGTCATGCCGATGTACTAAAGCGATCTAGTAATGATCAAGCCTTCAGCTGTCACGCATTTCCGGGTTTTAAACGCGCACAGAACGGAGAGGCGCTGCAGCTCTGAAAGCTGTAAAGTGATTTAGTGCTTTAGTGTGGATTGATGAGAAAGTGTCAGAGTTATGACAAGTTAAAAACACCTGAAAATGTAGAAACAGCGAACTCACAGCTCAGGCAAATATAATGGCAGTCAATGAGAGGAGAAGAAGTACCTAGTCGTGAACAAATCGTCATAACTCGAAAAAGAATTTCTTTACGGAAGAAATACGTGGATGATTTATGAAGGGGAAGTATCTCTACCATTTGCAGTTTAAATGCAGTTTCTAGGTGAAAGTATCGAGGTTGTAGACACGTTTGTGCAGTGAAAAAGTGAATTAATCGCTTTTGACTTCAAGGTACAATGCCACACTCTACCAGGGGCCATAGAGAATGAATGGAGTGATTTTAAAAGAGTGATAGAAAGTGTTCAAAGAGTGCAATCTGTGCGAAAGTTGACCTGAGGGTTCTTGGTGAGCCCAGGTCCGAGCATGCCGAGTTTCGTGTTTGTAGCTCAAAAATTGACCGAGTTACGGCAGTTTTAAAAAAAATCCCATGCAAGTGAATGGGACTTTTTTTTCGCACAAATACGAGTGTAGCGTGCGAATGCAATAACATTTCTCTTAGCTATGAACTAGCACACTTCTCTGGAACATCCCGGACGTTTTGGTGTTTGTCCCGTGTCCATATCTCGAAAACTGTAGGAGGAGATACGCGCAGAAATTTTGTTGGAAAAAAAAAAATCGAAGAACAATAGTGTGTTGCTTGCGCAACACACTAATTACTCAATATTTCTGGGGTTAAAACCTTTTCAGGGTGGTTTCAGGCTTTATAGGCTTTCATTCATAGTAAATTGGCAGATACCACAGCTTTAATACTAATGGGTGCAAATTTTTATATACTCATCATGATAAATTAGTTGTTGTAAAGCTCTTTCCATCATTAGTGTATTGTGTAGATGTTGTGTTAGCCGAGCATGTCCTATGTAGGGCTGGAGGTTAGCAAACAAAGGCTGCTGGCGGCACACCTCCCCTTCATTCCTCCATCCATCACAGAGACAGATCGACTACAGTATCTCTCTTCCTGTATCACATTTGACTCTGTCATAATGGTAAGTCCACAGTTCATGCAATTATGTCTAATTATAATTGAAGTACTATTTCAGTAACTACATACCCATGGAAGTGTTTGAGTAATGAGAGTATCTGGTCCACTCTTTATTAGCTGAGGACTTTAGGAGGGTTACTGAAGTGTCTGGACAGGAGAAGGGTTGGTGTTGAACTGGAGGACAGCAGTGTGGGGGTTCCCATATTACAGTTGCTTACCTATACAATGTATGGAGAACAGAAATCTTAATTCTGCTTTGATGTGTTTATTTAATACATTGACCTTTTTAGGAAATACAGAGAATTCACTTTGGCCTGTTTTTCTAAATGTATTCTGCTTTTCTGTAAATGAACAGGACTGATGTGGTGTACATGGATAGAGATGCATACAGGTGAGCAACATTATGTTGTGTAGCAGTGTCTGTGCTTTTTTCTCTATTCCAGAAATGATCTACCTGCACCAAATGCAATTCTTTGGCTTACTAGGACTTGCTTTTGGCTATGATTGTGATCTATTTTGTAATTGTACACTCCTGTTTCTCTGATTCATCATTGTTTAATGTTCCTCAGTGTTCTCTGTATCTTCAAATCAGATCTGCACCCTTCTGTCTACAAGCTTCAGTCAGGAGAGAAAGAGGGTCTGAGTCTTTATGGTAAATTGTTTTTTCCTGGGTTCTTAGCACAAGATGTCAGTTTAACAGGTGTAGGATGTAATAACTGACCAGGTCTGGGACACTCTGAGCCCGACAGGAGATCTTTATTTTGCCGAGATGGCATCCTGTTTCTTTCTGGTTCTTCTCTCAGTCCTGTCTGATTTTATCCTCTCCAGGATTCAGTTTTAATACAAATATTTGCATGAGCCTGATCCTCCCCAAAAATGCCGTTTAAGGCCGACTTAAAAGTCCGCATCTCCTAAACTGCAGAGGCAAGAACAGTGGTGCCTCTGTCTCTGATCAAGCACAACATACCGTATTTTCTGGGCTATAAAGCGCACCGGGTTATAAGGCGCGATATCAATGATCGACTGCTTATGGGTATATTTTCATACATAGAGCGCACCGGGTTATAAGACGAATTAAATGAAACAAAACTCTTAAGTTCCGTCGGAAGCTCAGTTTGGTCTTCTTTACCTGGAGCAGGGCGTCTTCTTGCTTCCTCCACTTCCGTACCATTGATTCGTTAATGTTGAATTCTCTCACAGCTCTATGTCCATGTTGTACTGCGTGACTGATAGTGCTGAGTTTGAAATCCGCTTCGAAAATAAATGAATGAATGCACGTACCCTAATGCTGAAGCACATACCGTATTACTCCGCGATGCTGCGCACTACGGTTGCCGTAAGCTTCGTAACCTACCAAGACCGTGCTAAAACATTTTGACAGATTTATGAGCGCCGTGTACCATCTACAATCGGTTCTAGGTCAGAAAGCACAACCAGAATTAATTCATACATTAGACGCACCGCATTTAAAGGCGCACTGTCGATTTTTGAGAAAATTAAAGGATTTTAAATGCGCCTCATGAAAAATACGGTACAGACTGTAGGAACCCAGAAATACTTTGAAAACAGCAGATGAATGAAACAAAAGAATGAAGCAGAAATGTTGACTACCATTCTATTATTGCACTTATTATTTAATCAGCATTATACAACAGTTAGCTCTGACCTTTGATTGGTTGATAAGCGTTTTCACATCATTAGTGATGGCAGCACGGCTTTACCACACCAAAAGGGTATCATTCCATTGCTGCGTTGCCAAGTAACTGCAAACTTTATGCACACAACTATATAGAAATAAAGCAATAACCCTTGGAATAACACATTTATATAGTTTAATAGCAAGAAGGTCCTGGGTTCAATCCCAGGGTGGAGTGGCCTGGGTCCTTTCTGTGTGGAGTCTACATGTCCTCCCCGTGTCCATGTGGGTTTACTCCGGGTATTCCGGTTTTCTTCGACAGACATGCGTGTTAGATTAATTGATTACGCTAACCTGGCATCGACTTGAGTGTGTGTATGTGTGTATATATATATATTTACTATTTTTTAGGGATTTTTGTTATGTGACATAAAATATGTGTACATAACTTGTAGTATTTAACTTATTTATGGGTTAACAGAAGAATTTGTTCAAAAATGACATTTATGCATCTTGAACTTCATAAACCAAATGTGTCTTGGCTCCAATTCAATGTAGCGACTCCTGAAGCCTCCATTTGATGATTAAGGGGTCTCCTGATTTAATTGAATTAACCCCTGCTAGAAGATTTAGAGTGGGTTTCAGCACCTTTATTTCTGATTCATTAAAATAATGAAGGGGGCAGTACAGTGGCTCGGTGGGCAGCACCGTCGCCTCACAGCAAGAAGGTCCTGGGTTTGATCCCAGATCAAACCTGGGTCTTTTCTGCATGGAGGCTTGCTTTTCCAAGTCTGCAAAATAATGAAGTGCATTCTGGTGGGACTAAAATTATTAAAGCCATTGAGTTGGATGAAAGACAGTAGGTAGTTTTGCCTGTAATACTGTCAGGGGTGGAGGGACACAAACACTGATGACGCTGATCCTGGCGGAAATAAAATCACAGAGAAGATCCTGTAAAAGTGGAAATTACCATTGGATGCCATGTCATTTTAATCCTGTCCGGGTAGGGCTATTGAGTGTATTTTTGCTTGGGGAAAAGGTTTTTTTAATGTCATGTAATCCTATAAAACTAAGATTTCTGCATGTAGACAGCTACATGTAAGGCTGTATGTATATTTCAGGGATACTGAATCGCTGCCGATGCAGGTTTGGCTCTAGACTTCTACGGTAAGTCTTCTGTTTCTCATTTTCTTTTATTTATTTTTATTGATTTATTTTTCCATTTTATCCCTGCTTTTCCCTGGTCAGGATATGCGAGGGTTCTGACGCCTACACACAGATACACGGGGGCTATCCCCCCTCAGACGCAGCCAATCATGTCTGCCTGTGACGCCTGACTGGGCTGGAAGCCACCGCTGGGACTTAAACTCAGATCCCTGTGGTGGTGGGGAAGCATGTTAAGACTGCTGCAATACCTGAAGACTGATTTTCATTTTCTCTCTTGTCTTAAGGCTAAATATAGAGTGCATTAGCTTGGTTTGTCCAAGTGCAGGATGAAGAGCCGTAGCAATGCTACACACATGCTCTTTCCATCCACTGGCTTTCATGTGCTCTTTTCACAGGCAGTGGTTCTACAGGCCCACCAGAGACCTGAATGTGTTGAGGAGAAGACAGGAGGTGGTTCGTTTTTTTGCTTGTCCTCGCAACTTGGAGCCCATGAACACCCTGCAGAGTTTCCTGCGCAACATCAAGAACATTCCAGTACGTGTAATAGCTACTACGAGTAGACTTTGTGCCCGGTGTCTATGTGAAATGTTGTAATTAACTTAAAATGCTGCAAATTACTGTAGTAATTAAGTATGAAAAAATAATGCTCAGAAAATTTGAATCAAAATCTAATTAATTGTTCTATTTACAGTGGTGAACCCTTTAGAATGTTCTGTATTTCTACATAAATATGACCTAAAACACCATCAGATTTTCACACAAGTCCTATTAGTAGATAAAGAGAACCCAGTTAAACAAATGAGACAAAAATATTATACTTGGTCATTTATTTATTGAGGAAAATGGTCCAATATTACATATTAGTGAGTGGCAAAAGTATGTGAACCTCTAGGATTAGCAGTTAATTTGAAGGTGAAATTAGAGTCAGGTGTTTTCAGTCAATGGGATGACCATCAGGTGTGAGTGGGCACCCTGTTTTATTTAAAGAACAGGTATTTATCAAAGTCTGCTCTTCACAACACACGTTTGTGGAAGTGTATCATGGCATGAACAAAGGAGATGTCTGAGGACCTCAGCAAAAGAGTTGTTGATTCTCATCAGGCTGGAAAAGGTTACAAAACCATCTCTAAAGAGTTTGGACTCCACCAATCCTGTCAGACAGATTGTGTACAAATGGAGGAAATTCAAGACCATTGTTACCCTCCCCAGGAGTGGTCGACCAACAAAGATCACTCCAACAGCAAGGCGTGTAATAGTGGGCCAGGTCACAAAGGACCCCAGGGTAACTTCTAAGCAACTGAAGGCCTCTCTCACATTGGCTAATGTTAATGTTCATGAGTCGACCTCAGAAGAACACTGAACAACAATGGTGTGCATGGCAGGGTTGCCAGATGAAAGCCACCCTAAGACAACGACCGTAAGCACACAAGCTGATCTACCAAAGAATGGTTAAAGAAGAATAAAGTTCATGTTTTGGAATGGCCAAGTCAAAGTCCTGACCTTAATCCAATCGAAATGTTGTGGAAGGACCTGAAGCGAGCAGCTAATGTGAGGAAACCCACCAACATCCCAGAGCTGAAGCTGTTCTGTACGGAGGAATGGGCTGAAATTCCTCCAAGCCGGTGTGCAGGATTGATCAACAGTTACAGGAAACGTTTAGTTGCAGTTATTGCTGCACAGGGGGTCACACCAGATTCTGAAAGCAATACTCATGCTGCAATAGTGAGTCAATGCTGACCTCTAGCGGCCCAAGCGTGACTTCTAATAACTGGGTTCTCTTTATTTACTTTTAGGACTTGTGTGAAAATCTTATGATGTTTTAGGTCATATTTATGCAGAAATATCGAAAATTCTAAAGGGTTCACAAACTTCACTGCTATATGTTGCTCCTCTAAGCAAACTTATTGCACAGAAATAATTTTTAATTCATTAAAATAAATTCAGGCTTGAAAGGGTTAATATAATTGAATCCATAGCTTTGAGGTTTTCAAAACAAATTATAGAGCTGACACAGTCATCAGTATCTGTTTTTTCCCCTTTTTTTAAATCATTGTTCTTGCAGATGTTGCTCCGTAGAATGTCTCTCTCTCATACTAAAGTCGTTGACTGGCAGAATCTCTACAAGGTTATGTAAATATTACACACCACAGAATTTAAAGACACTGTGATTCTGTTTTTTAAACCTTTCTACATATTGTTTTTTGTTTCAGACGGTATATAGTGCTGTTGGGATCAGAGACTCGGTGCGATCTCTCCCCCAAACCATTCAGCTCTTTAGAGAGATCAGTGAAGAATTTACGGATAATCTCCTCTATGTTGCCACTCTTATTAGCAAAGTGGTGAGCCTGCGTTTCCACTTTCATTGTTAGTACTAGAGGTTGTGTGACTGAGAATTAAATACGATGTAATTCAGAGGAAAATCCAGAAAAAAAAATATTCCATGCATTTATGCTATTTGTTGATACCCACTTATAGGACTATAATGCATTCATAAAATTGTTTTAGGTGGATTTTGAAACCAGCTTAGCTGAGAATTGCTTCACCATTAAACCAAATGTTGACCCTGCCATTGATGAGAGTGAGCCTGCAATAAACAGCTGTTAAATTGAATTCCTTAAATAAGCTTAAGAGATACTTAAAAATATCCTTTTATTCTTAAATGTTGTTCGTCCACTGTGGAAAGCTTTTGTTTTTTTTCTGTTCTTTCAGAGAAAAGAAGAATGATGGGTTTGTCAGATTTCCTCACAGATGTGGCTCGTAAGGAGCTGGAAAATCTCGACTCTCGTTTTTCCTCCTGCAGTGTCATCTACATCCCTCTGGTCTGGACTCACTACAACTTCTGTTTCCTTTTATTTAACACATTGATTTAGCAACTTCTGGCTAGTTTCCTAATAGCAGAAATCTAGT
This sequence comes from Ancistrus triradiatus, assembly GCA_025084515.1. Lineage (NCBI taxonomy): Eukaryota > Metazoa > Chordata > Actinopteri > Siluriformes > Loricariidae > Ancistrus > Ancistrus triradiatus. Next base: position 176,382 of record JAJAGP010000123.1, on the reverse strand, counting down.
TCTTACCAAAATGAAACCAGTGGCACTCAGAATTTTCCTAGCCCACCGCAGCAGTGACCTGGGTTCGAGTTCTGGCTATGTCAAGTCAAGACAAGTCAGATTTATTTATATAGCACTTTTTACAATGGAGCATTGTCTCAAAGCAACTTTACAATTTTGGATTATCTCCTAATATCTATGGCCAATCCCAAATTGAGCAAGCCTAGGGCGACAGTGGCAACGAAAAACTCCTCTAAGTGTTATGAGGAGAAACCTTGGGAGGAACAAGACTCAAAAAGGGACCCATCCTCCTTGGGCAGCGTAGATGATAAATGTAAGAATGAAACTAATTTATCTGAACTAATAAGTCTTGGAGTGATAGTTCAAATATGCATATCGGCATTATGTACCGGTAGTCCGATACACAGAGTCACTCTAGGATCTTGAGTCTAAGCAGGAAAGTCCTTGGCGGCACTATGTCTTCCAGCTGTGTCGGACATCACATGGGCATATTTACACCAATTAGGCAAAACTTTAAAACTACACACAGACCATATAAGGAATAACACTGATTATCTCATTACAACAGCACATGAACAGTCTGTTCTCATAGTCAAAGTCAGATTTATTTCTATAGCACTTTTTTACAATGGAGCATTGTCTCAAAGCAGTATATATAATTGTATATAATCTGTCTAAGGTCAGTCCCAAACTGAGCAAGCCTAGGGCGACAGTGGCAAGGAAAATCCCCCTAAATCTTATAAGGAAGAAAACTTGGGAGGACCAAGACTCAAAAAGGATCCTATTCACCTTGGGCAGCTTCGATGCTATATGTAAGAATTAAACTAAATTAACTAATTAAACTAAGTAATAAGTTTATAGTAATAGTTGAAATAAACAGAAACTAAATATAAAATTAGAAGAAAACATAAAGAAATATAAAGAAGCATAATCATATGTAGACTAATATTTTAGAGAAAATTAAATATTATAGAGTATAATAAAATAGAGAATATGCAACTATTGCATAAGTGAAAAAAGAAAATTTAATAAATAACATAAACATGTGTCTAGTACACAGAATCACTGTAGGATCTTGTGTCCTCAGTGTCACATAGTCAATGTGTTGGATGTGGGAGAAATCCTCAGGAGTAAAGACCTGAGCAACTTTAACAAGAGACAAATTGTCTTGATGCATGCTCAATGATCCAGGTAAGAAAATCCAAGAAGTTGAATCTGTTCATCTGGACATAGATTTTGTTGGAGAAAAAGAGTAAAAGAGTAAAAGAAGCCATTTTTGTAAAAAGGGAACGTCCATCCCTGAACCGTGGAGGGGGCCTCAGAGTACACCTCTCACCATCTTACAACGGAGCCATCGCAGCCCTTCCCCAATCCTGTGTGAATGGCACATGTGGCCATTGTTGTTAATGGCTATGTCCCATTGTTATGCAATGGTGCTGGTACCAGTCATTATGCAAAGGTGCTGTATATAAGATTGGGGAAGTTTTCCAACTGCTGAGACTGAAGAAGTCACTCAGATGAGTGACGAAACGTTTCTCCAACAAAATCTATGTCCAGATGAACAGATTCAACTTCTTGGAAGAGACAAATTGTTATGGCCAGATGACTGGGTTAGATGTCTCCAAAACAACAAAGCCTTTGGGTGCTCCCAGTCAGCAGTGGCGAGTACCTACCGACAGTGGTCAGAGGAGGGGACAAACCGCAAAACTGTCTCAGGGTGTCGATGCACAAGACACTAACCCCTTGTGCTACCGTGCCATCCCTGTCAGGTATGAGTGCACCTTTTATCTGTGGAAGTGATGCCACCAGGATGCACTATGATAGGAAGGTAAGCTGGTGGAAGGACTGTGATGGTCTAAATGATGCTCTTTTGGGAAACCCTGGGTCCAAGCATTCATTTACATGCTTGCATATGCCTGAGATAATCTCTGGAGCACCTTCTTGACCGTGACCAGAATAAGTGGGGATTAAATGGGGGGTGTTGATCATTGTACCTGGTTATACATGGTTTTCAAGGAAAAATTGTCTGCTGTCATCTAGATTGGATTCCTTCTTTCAGTCCCCCAACATCCTTATATGATGGAGCAGGAGACGTTTGAGATTGAAGGCCTTGAGTTTGTTGTGAGTGTCAAGATTTTGGTGAAAGAGAACAGTGAAATATTTGCTTGCGTATACTCCTTCTTAGTTTTGGGCAAAAATCAAGAAGTTTCCATGTTTGTGTTGTTATTATTTGTGTAATTGTGACTGTGTCATTGGTTCAGTTTGTGTCAGAAGACCGGCTTCATTACCGTAGTGCAAGAACAAGAGAGCTGGATGACATGCTGGGAGACCTACACTGTGACATCAGAGGTGAACTACCAACTGAATAGCTGCCATCTTCATTTGCTCAGTGTCATGGTTCGGCTAAGTATAGTGAGTATAGATACTATGTGGATAACGTGTGTAATATGGGTATAGTGGAGTGTGCAAAAAAAGTAGATACTAGAATTCTACTTATTTAATATGTAAATGTGTATTTTAATAGGATTTTTCAGCCACTTGTACAAATACACATTTGCCAGTTGAGTAGGCAATACCAGTGCCATACATTATGTTTGGTGTCTATTCAAAATAGTATCACTTTGGTGAAGGGGGTGTTCCTACAGACAAAATCAGCACTTTATTGGTGTAATATAAGGGCACCCCTGATCTGCATCGTGTCCCCGGTTTTCAACTCGAGGGAGACTCAGCAGTTGCATCTGTCCACTGACCCATACACCCATCCATATCTGCATCATTTGGGACTGTGGTAGCCTAGCGGGTAAGGTACTGGACTCCAGAACCAGAAGGTCCAGGGTTCAAATCCCACCTCTGTCAAGCTGCTACTGTTGGGTCCTTGAGCAAGACCCTTAAGCCACAATTGCTTGGATTGTAAGACTGTATCAATTGGAAGTCGCTCTGGATAAAGGTGTCTGCTAAATGCTGTAAATGTAAATGTAATGTAAATGATGAGGCAGAATTCCTCATCATCTTTTTGCATCTATCACTCACCTACACTTGGACCAGGAAAGCATCTGACAAAACCTTACCTCAAAAGAAGTGGGACATGACCCAGGGTGACTCTGCAGTAGAACACGGGTTCAGAGGGCCGATCTTCCCTTGTTCTTATCCTATTATGTTTCATCATATCTTTAGTAAAATATAACTTTAAATAATATATAGCCTACAATTATTATTATTATTAATAATATTATTAATATTAAAATTATTAGCCAGAAGGCTATTGGAAGAATGTTTTGTGGACGTATGAGACCAAAATAGAAGTTTTTGGTTTAAAAGAAAAGCGTTATGTTTGGAGAAAGGAAAACACTGCATTCCAGCATAAGAACCAACAGATGGTGTACAAATGGAGGAAATTCAAGACCACTGTTACCCTCCCCAGGAGTGGTCGCCCAACAAAGGTCACTCCAACAGCAAGGTGTGTAAGAGTTCACGAGGTCACAAAGGACCGCAGGGTAACTTCTAAGCAACTGAAGGTCTCCCGCACATTGGCTAATGTTAATGTTCATGAGTCCACCATCAGAGAAACACTGAACAACAAGAGTGTGCATGGCAGGGCTGCAAGGAGAAAGCCACTGCCCTCCAAAAAGAACATTGCTGCTCGTCTGCAGTTTGCTAAAGATCACGTGGACAAGCCAGAAGGCTATTGGAAGAATGTTTTGTGGATGGATGAGACCAAAATAGAACTATTTGGTTTAAAGAAAAGCCTTATGTTTGGAGAAAGGAAAACACTGCATTCCAGAACCTTATCCCATCTGTGAAACATGGCGGTGGTAGAATCATGGTTTGGGCCTGTTATGAAACATTTAGTTGCAGTTATTGTTGCACAGGGGGGTCACACCAGATATTGAAAACAAAGGTTGACATACTTTTGCCACTCACTAATATGTAATATTGGATCATTTTCCTCAATAAATAAGTGACCAAGTATAATATTTTTGTCTCATTTGTTCAACTGGGTTCTCTTTATCTACTTTTAGGACTTGTGTGAAATGTTTTAGGTCATATTTTTGCAGAAATACGGGAAATTCTAAAGGGTTCACAAACTTTCAAGCACCACTGTAGCCAACAACATCCATTTTATTCATTTTTATTATTAAATGTGAAATTATAACAATAATAATTCCAGATTTTGCCGGCATGGTAAAGTAAAACAAGCGGGTAGAAATGCACACTTGCAATCTTAATGTCAGACTATTCAAAATAAAAAGTGTTCATTGATTGGATACTGAACGAGAAGAGCAGGAATTTGTTTTTCCCTGTTAGCCAATCTGAGTGCAGATTTTATTTTGGCATGTAAAGAAAAGAATGATTTACCGAGAAATACATTAAAAAGTTATGTTGATTTTCACATTTTAGACATGGAAACGACGGTGATGATGAAACTCCAGGCCACAGTGCTGCAGCGTAGCGGCTGCCTCTACAAAGTCTTAACCCTGTATGCTGAACTGGACTGTCTCATTGCTCTGGCTCAGGCTTCTCAGGACTATGGCTATTGCTCACCTACATTCACAGAGCATTGCAGACTGACCCTGCACCAAGCCCGGTACACATCTCTCTTACTGATTTTTTTTCTTACTGAGTTTGGGAAGCTAGTCCTGCAGATCGGACTCAGGGGCATTTTGAAATTGATTGTGGAAGATGAAAGAACTACTGGTGTCACCCTGCTCTTCCTTCTATCTGAGTCTGAACTTTTTATTTCTTTGTCTGCTTCCATCTTTTGCTTCAGACACCCTCTGTTAGAGCTGTGTGCACCAGTGTTTGTATCAAATCCATGCATTTGTACTGATACTGAGGGAAAGGTGCAGGTCATAACAGGACCAAATTCTTCTGGAAAGAGCATTTACCTTAAACAGGTGATCACAACACAACACATACAGTGGGGCAAAACGTATTTAGTCAGCCACTGATTGTGCAAGTTCTCCTACTTAGAAAGATGAGAGAGGTCTGTAATTTTCATCATAGGTACACTTCAACTATGAGAGACAAAATGAGAAAAACATCCAGGAAATCACAATGTAGGATTTTGAAAGAATTTAATTGTAAATCATGGTGAAAAATAAGTATTTGGTCACCCACAAACAAGCAAGATTTCTGGCTCTCACAGACCTTAACTTCTTCTTTAAGAAGCTCTTCTGTCCTCCACTCGTTACCTGTATTAATGGCACCTGTTTGACCTCGTTGTCTGTATAAAAGACATGTTTAAGTAGGAGAACTTGCACAATCAGTGGCTGACTAAATACTTTTTTGCCCCACTGTAGTCTATAATTATACTTTTCTGACACTTGTCACAAATGAGTGCTTTAACAGTATACCTGAAATGATAATTAACGTGTACTTTCGTATACAGAACTCTAAGAAAATGGTTCCGGCATCTGAGACAAACACACTCTGGGGCCATATTCATAAAGAATTCATAAAGAGCTCCTAACGTAAAAGCCCTAGTGATTCAGAAGGACTACTGCAACTAATTAATGCAAAACCTACACCTACCCCTAACCCTAACCTTAAGCTCAGTAACCTAAAGCAAGGCTTTTGGATCTTTTAGTTTTTCAAATAAAAGTTGCCATTTTTGTTAAAAAAAAAAAAAAGTTTTTAAAGAAAAACTGTCCTCACTATTCAAAATTCCAGGTTTTCCTATCATCATAGGGACATTTGGTCCACACAAGTATAGCAAGAATACTTGCACACACACATACACGCACACACGAACGCACACAAAGCACTCTTAATTAGGGAAATACTATATAGCCTATTATAAGCCTTTACTTGTAAATTACAGACATAGGCTATTTCTGCCTATTTACACTAATCACAGGTGGGGTTTTTTTGACAGTTCATATACCATGTTGATCATTTTTATAACCTACTTAATTTCTTTGATAGCTTATTAACTGGAGAAAATGCGACCCTATTCCCTCTATTCAATTACTTTGATCGCTGCTGTGTCTATTTAAGTGGTGGTCTTGGTTCGCAGGCAGCTTTCATTTCAGGTGTTATGGCATTGTTGCAGTGGGTACGAGATGTGAGCGCATCTCCAATAAGGTCAACCACAAACATTAATCGTTACTGTTCTATTAACTCGGCGTTATTCAGAGTTTGGAGAACATTTCTTGTGGCTCGTCATCATTCTGCTATTTTCTCCTCTGCTTATGAGAACTCCTTAGCCTCCTAAAAGTCCTCCTCCTGACTCCTAACAGTTTTTCACCTTAGGAGCTCTTTTAGGGTTTTAGATGCTTTATGAATAACTTTTATCCTTAATATCATCTACTCATAACTTTAAGAGGGAAACTCCCAGTATTCTAAGATTTTCCTTAGAATGCTGTTACTAGGAGATACTCTTCACACTGGGAATCTTTCTGAATACTGCCCCTGATTTCTGCTGAATTTGACTGATTGATATAGGTGGGCCTGATTGTGTTCATGGCTCTGATCGGCTCTGATGTGCCAGCAAAAGAGGCAGAGATTGGCCTGGTAGATGGCATCTACACACGCATGCAGAGCCGTGAGTCTGTGTCTGTGGGCCTGAGCACCTTCATGATAGACTTAAACCAGGTACAGCAGTGTGGTTTGGTTTGCTAAATTATAAAATGTCTTTTTATCATTTTTATTTGCTCCTATTGAAACATAATATCACAGAATGGCTTGTTTTGTTATTGTTTTGTTTTGTTTTGTTTGTTATTGCTATTATGGTATAGTTTAAATATTTCCAACTAGTTGGCTCAGGCTTTAAACCACAGCACTGGAATGTCTCTCGTGCTCGTTGATGAGTTTGGAAAAGGAACCAACACGGTGAGTCTAGATACCTAGGACAACATAAAACAGTGTGTCATAACTAAGCGATTAAGGAAACATTGGGAGCACTCAGTTACCCTGGTATTGTGCATGACGTCATGATACTGCGTGTGCAGGTTGATGGTTTATCGCTTCTGGCTGCCTGTCTGAATCACTGGTTAAACAAAACTCCAGCTCAGTGTCCTCTGGTTTTTCTAGCTACAAACTTCCACAGTGTTCTGCAGCTCGACCTCCTTCCTCGCTCTCCACTGCTCTCTCTGCTGGTGCGTATTCACACTGTATCTGTACAACTGTATCTAGGCAAATGTACAGGACCTGATTATTAAAGCAGAAAATCTTTAATACCTAGCTGTGTTCTGTTGAATATTATACAACAATTAGTTCCAACCTTACAATTTGATTGGTTGAGAAGCGGTCTCAGAACAAAATGGTATCACTCTGTTTTGCCAATTAAAGAGAAGCTTACTGCACAAATAACTCAATTACAGTGGGGCAAGAAAGTATTTAGTCAGCCACTGATTGTGCAAGTTCTCTTACTTAGAACGATGAGAGAGGTCTGTAATTTTCATCATAGGTACACTTCAACTATGAGAGACAAAATGAGAAAAAAAATCCAGGAAATCACAATGTAGGATTTTTAAAGAATTTAATTGTAAATGATGGTGGAAAATAAGTATTTGGTCAGTAACAAAAGTTCAACTCAATACTTTGTAACATAGCCTTTGTTGGCAATGACAGAGGTCAAACGTTTCCTGTAAGTCTTCACCAGGTTGGCACACACTGTAGCTGGTTTTTTGGCCCATTCCTTCATGCAGATCTCCTCTGGAGCAGTGATGTTTTGGGGCTGTCGCTGGGCAACATGGACTTTCAACTCCCTCCACAAATTTTCTATGCGGTCGAGGTCTGGAGACTGGCTAGGCCACTCCAGGACCTTGAAATGCTTTTTATGGATCCACTCCTTCATTGCCCGAGCGGTGGGTTTGGGATTATTGTCATGCTGGAAGACCCAGCCACGTTGCATTTTCAATGTTCTCACTGATGGAAGGAGGCTTTGGCTTAAAATCTCACGATACATGGTCCCGTTCATTCTTCTCTTAACACGGATCAGTCGTCCTGTCCCCTATGCAGAAAAACAGCCCCAAAGCATGATGTTTCCACCCCCATGCTTCACAGTAGGTATGGTGTTCTTGGGATGCAACTCGGTATTTCTTTTCCTCCAAACACGACAAGTTGAGTTTTTACCAAATGTTCTATTTTGGTTTCATCTGACCACATGATATTCTCCCAATCCTCTTCTGGATCATCCATATGCTCTCTGGCAAACTTCAGAAGGGACTGGATATGTACTGGCAGGGGGACACGCCTGGCACTGCAGGATCTGAGTCCTTCTCGGCGTAGTGTGTTACTGATGGTAGCCTTCTTACTTTGGTCCCAGCTCTCTGTCATTCATCAGGTCCCTCCGTGTAGTTCTGGGATTTTTGTTCATGGTTCTCATGATCATTTTGACCCCACGGGATGAGATCTTGCGTGGGGCTCCAGATCAAGGGAGATTATCAATGGTCTTGTATGTCTTCCATTTTCTTACAATTGCTCCCACAGTTGATTTATTCACACCAACCTGCTTGTCTATTGTAGATTCACTCTTCCCAGCCTGGTGCAGGTCTACAATTTTCTTCCTGGTGTTTTTCAACAGCTGTTTGGTCTTGGCCATGGTTGAGTTTGGAGTCTGACTGTTTGAGGCTGTGGACAGGTGTATTTTATACAGGTATAGAGGTCGAACAGGTGCCATTAATACAGGTAACGGGTGGAGCACAGAAGAGCTTCTTAAAGAAGACGTTGCAGGTCTGTGAGAGCCAGAAATCTTGCTTGTTTGTGGGTGACCAAATACTTATTTTCCACCATAATTTACAATTAAATTATTTAAAAATCCTACATTGTGATTTCCTGGATTTTTTTCCCCCTCATTTTGTCTCTCATAGTTGAAGTGTAGCTATGATGAAAATTACAGACCTCTCTCACCTTTCTAAGTAGGAGAACTTACATCAGTGGCTGACTAAATACTTTTTTGCCTCACTGTATATTGTTTAATTCTTTATGAATTTTGTTTTGAGTTCTATTCCTTTTTCCTTTCACCTTCATTTATTTGCACTTTGTATTTCAAAGGAACGTTACATGGCACTGTTATATAAACCTGTTAGGGAAGAGTAGGGAATTGTTACCATTGCATTGCAGCAACTCATTTGCTGTGGACCTCCTTTATGGAGGAAGGTATCGTCAATATTAAAGCTTATTCAGGTATGAAATTAAGAGCTTCTTTAATGTATTTGGTTTTTTTATTCTGTTGTAAACAACTGTTCTATAAAAAAGAACCCTTGAGGTGTGCTATCATAGATACCATTACAGCCATGTTGATCTATGGCACTCGCCTTCTGCTCATGCCTGTGACCAAACCACTGCTGTGGTTTTATTTGCAATAACACTCCCTCTTGTGTTCTATTGCTTAAGAATAATGGGTTCCATTATCGTTACCAAGTACGTACGACAATTATGACGGTATTTCTAAAAGCGTTGTTGTAACGTGTGGACACCCCTGGTCTGTGGCGCACGTCACACACTGACTCCGCCCCCACTCGGAAGCCTCTGTTGCGGCGGAACCTGGGCTTAATGGTGCGGTTAAACCAGTCTCCTGGAATCCAAAGTCCACGGGCATCACACATATCCTCCTGCTTTTTGGACCTCCACTTAAACCTTTCCTCCCCAGAGGCAGGATACAAATCAGACAGGCGCAGCAGTAGAGCACAGATTCTCAGTGCTGAAAACCATCCTGGTTTGTATTCTGCATCTGGCAAGGTGAGGTTTGAGTTGCGATTTGAAGATGCATTGAATCTCCTACCACTGTAAAGTCCAGCGTGATTCCCTGTTACCGAAAGTTTGGTTTTCACCTCATGGTTGCTTCTTGATGTGTGTTTCCTGAATCTTTTGGTCTCGCCAGAGGCTCCTAAGTGCTCCTCTGGGTTGAGGCTGGGTCTGTGTGACACACAGAGCACAGGCCAGGGGTGCCCCCACATTACAGGCGCTCAGTATATAGTATATCAGTGTATACAGTATATATGGAACTCTTCAGTTTACGATACATTCAACTTACAAGGGATTTATTTTAATGTAACCTCATTGTAAATTCGGGGACGTCCTGTACAGTTATTGATGTTAGGACAGTGGACTAATGACTGCTGACAATGGAGCTATGCAGTCATATGTAGAGGAATAAATTCAGGGTATTCAGATTTATGATTTTATACACTTAAAGTCATTTGCTACATTGGACATGTCCTAATATATATTTTTAATGTTAATGAAAGATATAGTTACGTGAAGTATAGGTTGGTGATATCTCTGCACAGATGCTTGAGACTGCTATAGATGGAGAGGAGTTGGTCTTTCTGTACCAGCTGAAGGAAGGCATTTGCCAGTCCAGTTATGCTGCTAACATTGCTACACTGGCTGGACTTCCACCTGCCCTGGTTCAGAGAGGAGTCGAGGTAATTATTTACTTACTAGCCAATAACTGTGTGCCCTTTGTAGTTATATAGAACTGCTATCTGAATCAAAGGCCACAGTTTTGAAGAGAAATGTTCTGTTGTATCTGAGGTTACGCAACATGAACTTACCACGAGCAAGCTACTGACATCTGAGAATGAAGAAAAAAACAACAGCTGTATTGTACTTTCAATGTTGTACAACAATGTTTTTCTGTAGGTATCAGAATTATATAGAACAGGGAGGACCATCAAAAGGATTGACCAGCCCTGTGGTGTTGAACAGATGAACAGGTTGGATAAAAGAAAAGCTATTTTATTTTATTTATTTATTTATTTGCTTTGTTCTGAATCATTGGCTTTACATGTATTCACTTAGGAGGCACTTTCTTTAAAAGTACATTACATTTGAACTGAGTGATTGAGTTTAGCATCAGTTAAATTCCAAATTATGTCTATATCCTATGTCTATATCTGGGTTTGTTCATTAATCGTCATTAATTGTATTTTTGCTTGATAGTGTTTTTCTTCAGAAAGCACTAGGTAGCCATATGAGTGGAGGATGTACAGTGAGCTTCATCAGAATACATTTATTACTCTTAATAATTCAGTAAGCACAAAAATGCAATAGCGAATACCAGAACGATACGTTCTTTTGCAAAGTATTCATTTTATTAAAAGCTGTTTTCTACTGCGAGTGGTGGTAGCAAGTGGGAATCGCCACACTTTTAAGAGTAAAGAGAGAAAGAAAAGTAAATACATTATTTAAAAAATGCTGAATTCTGGACAACATAAGGAGGGAAAATAGGACAGGTTAAATCTAGAATAGAATTAGAACATTATTGGAGCTTAGAAAATAGTAAATATAGTCCAATAAATAAACTTATATAATACAAAACAATGGCTTGGCATGACTTTGGAAGTAACAATAATTCATTCATTGCTTCCAATAGCCTGCTGGTTTGTCCACGTGATCTTTAGCAAACTGCAGATGAGCAGCAATGTTCTTTTTGGAGAGCAGTGGCTTTCTCCTTGCAACCCTGCCATGCACACCATTGTTGTTCAGCGTTCTTCTGATGGTGGACCCATGAACATTAACATCAGCCAATGTGAGAGAGGCCTTCAGTTGCTTAGAAGTTTACCCTGGGGTCCTTCGTGACCGCTCGCCAACTATTAACGCCTTGCTCTTGGGAGTGATCTTTGTTTGGTCGACCACTCCTGGGGAGGGTAACAATGGTCTTGAATTTCCTCCATTTGTACACAATCTGTCTGAACTGTGATTGGTGGAGTCCCAAACTCTTTAGAGATGGTTTTTGTAACCTTTTTCCAGGCCTGATGAGCATCAACCAACTCTTTTTCTTAGCTCCTCATAAATCTCCTTTGGTTCGTGCCATGATTTACACTTCCACAAACATGTGTTGTGAAAGAGCAGACTTTGATAGATCCCTGTTTTTCTTTAAATAAAAAATATATATACAAATTTCAGTGGAAAAAACCTTATTTTTAACATAGGGAACAAGACATTGTCTTATTTTTCAACACCGATTTGAGTGCAATACAAATATAATTTACAAAGAAAACACTATTTATATAAAAACTCCCTCAAGCACAGCCAATAGTGTCTGCCTGTAACGCTACACCAGTGCCATAATAGTATTATTTACAAGACTGGTGTCCTGTTTTTTTGTACTCAGGTGTGAGAAAGTGGTAGAAAAGTTGCTCAGTCTCAAGTTGGATGATTCTTCAGTGGACTTGAGAAGCTTTCTGAAACAGGAGCTGCAGCCAGCTGTTGGAGATGTGCTGTGATAGAGGTTCTAAACTAACACTCTCTGCTTTTAACTGCTTGATTTTCAGTCCTAGCACATGCTCCATAGATGCATGCAATTGTCTTTATAAGTTTTAGAAGTGTTAAAAAGTTGTAAAGGGATAGACTTTTGCCTTTTTCTCACCTTATCACTTAGCTTGTCACCTTGTAGCGACAGTATTGGAGTAAAAGCAAAGGCATTTCATTGTTGTAAGACATTACGTTGCTATTTGATAAAGTTGCTATTAATGACACATTTTATTTATTTCCATTTACTGCATTCTATTGCAGTGTTCTATTTCAATTTACAACAAACATGCTAATGAGGAATTATAATCCAAATGCAGATATTGAAGTGGTTTTACATATCTTTGTGATTATATTTATATGTTTACAAGAATTGTATTTAAATGATTTATATGCACATTTATATGTACTGAAATGATTATAATTCTGTTGAAGTAACTGGTGCATGGGTTGAGTTTCTGAGATGTGACATTTGCTGACTCAAGCAATTTACCTGCTTTGCTCCTACCTATGGAAAACAGTATATCAATATGACTACATCAATCTTGCATTGGATATTGATTTGGCCTCATTTTGATGTGCTTTATATTCAGTAATGAATATATTTAGCCTGCTCTGAGTCTACATGACGTCCTCTTTTGAACTAGATGCGGATTTCTGAAGCTTTTAAGCCACGCCGTGACATCTGACAGTGTCCTAATCCATCCTAATCTGGCACATTATGCTAGGAGTTAGAATTAGGGTTAGTGTCAGTCAATTAGAAATTCCTGTTCTGCATTAGCTCGAGTGCAGTGTAGTTCTGAATGTAAAATTATAGTGAAGTCTGAGCTGGCAGTGTTTAATGATACATGTTTGCTTTTGATTTAATCATCAATTGCAGCACCAGGATCATCGATACGTGGCAGAGCTGGCATCAGTTTGAACTCTCACTGTACTGTTTAAGTTCATCTTAACTTAACTGTAATGCTAGTGGAAAACAGTCAACTAAATAAACTAAATAAATATAAAGCATAAAATGTATGCTTATATACCTTGTAACATCTTTAATATCTCTGTATATCTTAAACTGATGATTGGAATATAAATTTTCCAACAAGGATATAGCAAAAACTCATCTCCACAAACTTTGTGCCTTCACCATCTACCATCAGCCTCGAATGGCAGGTTATACTGTGGGTTTATGGAGTCTAAGACTTGCTAAAGGCCAAAGCCACACCAGTTAGAAATTGGACTGACGACACTGCTTCTTGTTTTCAGAATACTTTAAATCTTATTGACAGACAAGGCCAGAGGTTAAATCTTAAATGCCTTCAGCTTAAGTTCTAATCAGTGAACAGGATTAGCCCAGAAATGGTGGCAGAAGGTAAGGGATGTACCCCCATTTTGAGAACGAGGGGGATGGGCTGACAAAGTGATGTGAAGATTGAATGGGTAGCAAGTGGAAATTGCCACACTTGTACCAAGTAAAGAGAAAAAATAAATAAATTATGAAAAAATACTCATTTCTGGACTCCTTAAGGGAGATAATTAGGACATCAGGTTAGGTTAAGAATAGAATTAGAACATTACTGGAGCTTCGAAAATAGTAAGTATAGCCAAATAAATAAGCCTGTATGACAGAAAACAATGGCTTGGAACGATTTTGATGTTATTTAACAATAAAATAATTCATTGCATTTTACTTGCATGTTTGAGCAACAAATATCCACGAGGACCCCTTTTTATACTGTAAGCTATTTGTATGGGAAATGAGGATTTCTATATGGAGTCATGTCCGATTTCATAATGAATAGAAATCCTGAGGTAAATAGAGGTCAGTTTGGCATATTTTGTCACCCTTTAATGAAGCTCCATCAGCTTAGTCCTCAATCCGCCACCTCTCCGTGTCCTTCCTGATCACATTTACTCACCTTTCTGCTAATCTGCTAATGTCCCCTTAATCAAGGTATAAATACACCATTTGGTCAGCACAGAGGCACAGGAGTACGGCAAGAAGGAAAGAAGGCCATTTTACTTTTACTGTTAGCGACACTCCAGACATGTCAGGTCTGCACGGTTTTGAGGGGGATAATTTTTACATCCCCATGCACAACCGCACAGGGCTCGTACGGGATCCCTTTGTGTATGAGCAGTACTATTTAGCAGACCCATGGCAGTTCAAATTGCTGGCTGTCTACATGTTCTTTTTGATAACGTTTGGTTTTCCTATCAATGGTTTGACCCTGTTGGTCACAGCACAGCACAAAAAACTGCGACAGCCGCTTAACTTTATCCTCGTGAACCTGGCTGTGGCCGGAATGATCATGGTCCTCTTTGGATTTACCATCACCATCAGTTCAGCAGTCAATGGTTATTTTTACTTCGGACCTACTGCCTGTGCTGTTGAGGGATTTATGGCAACACTGGGAGGTGAGCAGTGCTTAATCATAGGCAATGCATCAACATATCAATTGTGATACGTTTCAGGGGTATTATTAACTTTATTTTTATGTTTTGTATCCAGGTGAAGTAGCGCTCTGGTCTTTGGTGGTGCTGGCCATTGAGAGATACATTGTAGTCTGCAAGCCCATGGGGAGCTTCAAATTCTCTTCTTCCCATGCATTGGGAGGAATTGGTTTTACCTGGTTCATGGCTATGACCTGTGCTGCTCCACCTCTTGTCGGCTGGTCCAGGTAAGACTTTCAATTGTTGGAAAAACGAGAGATTATTATCTGTCATACAACACCCATGTTGCCTGTTTGGAGCTTTTTAGAATATTATGAACACTTCCTAATACAGTCATTCAAATGCAGTTCTGTCTGGGTTAATAAACAGGTACATTCCCGAGGGCTTGCAGTGTTCATGTGGACCAGACTACTACACACTCAACCCCAAATTCAACAACGAGTCCTACGTTGTCTACATGTTTGTTGTTCACTTCATTCTTCCCGTTACCACCATCTTCTTCACGTACGGACGCCTCGTGTGCACGGTCAAAGCGGTAAGAAGCCCTTCCTGGAGACACAACTAACTCCCACTGTCCTAATTATCTGTTATTATTTTGAAACGTAGACCCACATTCCAAATGTGCATATATTTGCGCATACTGTTGCATGCAACTTGAGACTTTTTAAAGTGCGTGAACAGGCAGCTATTGTCATGCATTATTTACATATGCAGAAAAAATACAGTAATACATTCTCAGTTTCAATCTGCTTTTCCTGGTGATGACCATAGTGCAGTAATAAATAAATCTACATGATTATTATCACCGCTATCATTGTCTTTTTATAATCTAATCCGAACTATAATTATATACATTTAGTATATTCTCATAGGTTAACTTACAACAAGTAGACAAAAGTTTGCGGACACCCCATCTGTTTATTGAGTGCTGTTTCAGCAGCACATAATACACTGCCCGGCCAAAAAAAACCCCATCACCACCTGGATTTAACCAAGCAAACAGTTAAATAGTTAAAATAGAGCCTCCCAGCAGATAATTACTGCATTGGTGATCATGTTTCAGCTTTCAACAAGTTCTTTAACCCTAACTGATGCAGTGAGGAGCTTCTTATTTGTTAAACAACCATGTCGAAAGACGCATCCTGTGGTCATGGAAAAGATATTGATCTGTTTCAGAAGGGTCAGATTGTGAAAGAGTGGTTCAGGGAGCATGATACATCATTTTCACACATGGATTGGCCACCTCAGAGTCCAGACCTGAACCCCATTGAGAATCTTGTTGACAAATTGATGCAACTCTGAACAGAACTGCTTTTGCCATGTCACAACATTTATTTCTATCCAGAGTTGCATTCATTTTTCCCCCAAGAGCTTGTATTGATGATGGGAGATTTGGACCACTGCACAAAGTCTTCTCCAGCACATCCCATAGATTTTCAATGGGGTTCAGGTCTGGACTCTGTGGTGGCCAATCCATGTGTGAAAATGATGTCTCATGCTCCCTGAACCACTCTTTCACAAGCTGACCCTTCTGAAACAGATCAACATCTTTTCCACGACCACAGGATGTGTCTTTAGACATGGTTGTTTAACATATGAGAAGCTACTCACTGCGTCAGTTAGGGTTAAATAACCTGGTGCCACCAGAAACACATCACCAATGCAGTGATTATCTTTTGTTAATTATTTAACTATTTATCTCTTTTTTTAACTATTTAACTATTTGCTTAGTTCAATCTAGGTGGTGACCTTTTTTTGGCCGGGCAGCGTATAAAGCATACATTTCTGGTTTCTCCATTGACAAACAGTAGCAGTAGAATGGGTCGTACTGATAGCCCAGTGACTCCTAATATGACACATTTATAGGTTTCCGCATTCAACAAGTCAGTTCGTCAACTTTCTGCCCTGCTGTCCTTAAACAAAGTCCATAGAGAATTGGTTTGCCAACTTTGATTGAGACCTTGGCTGGCTTGAACAGAACCTTGACCTCAACTGCATCAGACACCTTGAAAATGCACTGGAATGCCAAAAGTGAGCCAGGGCTTATTGTCTGATGTCAAAAACCGACCTCACAGTTATATTCCTAAATCTACTCTTTTTTGAAGAACAAAGGCTGATGTAGCAGAGAAGATCGGAGGTAAACTCCAAACTAATACCCGTATTTTGATTTTTGTCTATATAGGGTATGTTTTGTGTCTGTTTATCTTTTTTAAGTTTAGAATATTATATACTGCTCTGAACTCCTTTAAGTGATACATGCTTACACTCCTTAATACTGAGTGCATGGATAATGTCATACACAACCCCAAATCAGAAAAGGTACACAGTAGGGAAAAGTTTTAAGTGGCATTTGTGAATGTAACTCCATATTGTCGTGCTTGACAAAAGTTTGTCAAAGTAATCCCTTCCCCTGTGGTTGTATCAGCTATTGATAGATGACGGTTATTGATGCAGTGCCGTCTGAGGGATTCGAGCTCACGGGTGTTAAGTATAGACTTGTGCCCTTGGCCTTTACGCAATGAAATTCCTCCAGATTCCTCGAATTATATTATTCACTGTTGAGGAAATATGTAAATCCCTTCCAATCTTTGTTTTTAACCATTTAAATAATTTTCTGGCTATCTTTGCTCCTCAAAGTTGCAGCCTTTCATTGATACTGCTTTTGTACCAAATCATGATTACAATCACCTGCTGACATCACATGTGTGAAGTCCTAAATTGTCACTGTCTCGACCTTTTTTGGAATGTGTTGCAGGCCTCAAATGCAGGAATTGATGTTTATTAACAAATTAAAGTGAGCTGACCAGAAAAAAACATGAAATATCTGGGGTTTATACTGTCTGCAATTAAATAAATATAGATGTAAGAAACACTGTATTTTATTTTAGCATTTTCAATATGGTCCCAACTTTTTCCTGATTGTAAATGCTGATTAACCTGTAGTTTTTATCAGCTGGTCTTTTCTTACCATAACATTCCCTTTCATTCATTGTATCCAGGCTGCAGCGGCTCAGCAGGAGTCTGCCTCTACTCAGAAGGCTGAGAAGGAAGTAACGCGTATGGTCATCCTGATGGTGGTGGGCTTCCTGGTGGCATGGGTTCCCTATGCCAGCGTCGCAGCTTGGATCTTCTTCAACAAGGGAGCTGCCTTCAGTGCCCAGTTCATGGCTGTTCCTGCCTTCTTTTCCAAGACCTCAGCTCTCTTCAATCCCATCATATATGTGCTGCTTAACAAACAGGTCCAGCTATTAGCATAAGGATTTTAAGAGCTTTTCTTTCGATGACTTAGTGTTGAATTACTATCACTCCTAGTCTTATTGCTACCCTTTCTACTCCTACTGCTGATAATAATAATAATAATAATAATATACATGAAATATAATAATGCACTTGAGTGGTGCTGTGGTCCTATCATGCTTCCCCACCATCGCAGAGGTCTGGGTTAGGTGTGGTTTTGGCGGACCAGTCGCACGCAAACACGATTGGCTTGTTTAAGGGAGAAAGGCCGGCTGGGGAGAAAGGTCTGCTGGTGCTTTAACAGCGACCACTACCCAGCCCTGCGATGGACTTCTTACAGGACATGTTAACATCTGTGCTATGTGAGGATAAGGACTGGATGTCCATGACCCTGACCAAGACAATCCAGGAATAAAAAGTAATACAGAACAGACCCCCACCACTGCAGTGACTCAGGTTTGAGTCCCGTTGATGCCTTTCGGCTGGGTGTCGCACAGACGTGATTAACCATGTCTGAGGGAGGGGAGGCCAGACCGGGGGAATCATTATAATACATGCCTGCTTCCAAACTGAAATTCAGTATAGGCTCCAAATCCCATTAAGACCCTGATGAACATAAACTAAAAGGGCTAAAAGGTAATACTTAAATAAATGATGTCCTTGTCCAAGAAAGGTTTGCGTTCTGAAAATTCTTGATTAAAGATCTACTACTGCACTAAAGAAACAAGTTGTAGCCTTTCTGTTACTCATTGACCTTTCTCATGTTTTTCACTGCAGTTCCGTAATTGCATGCTGACAACTCTGTTCTGTGGCAAGAACCCACTGGGAGATGATGAGTCCTCATCAGTGTCAACCAGCAAGACAGAAGTGTCCAGTGTGTCCCCAGCGTAGAGACTCCTCTCAATCTGGATCGAAGCTCATCTCTGTAACTCTCAGAATTTCAGCTGTGCATCTTATTACTTGTATGGACTTTTTCTCTACATGACAGGTGTTCATCAATGTTTGCCTGGTAATGCTTGTGCTTCCATTGCTTGTTCATCACTGTTTGCTTGCCCCTGTACTCATGACTTTCTGAAAACTATAGGATACGGTTAAGCCTACTTGGCGTGACTGCCAGCCTATTGCTCAGGCTGTTGATACGTTGTCGATGATGCCCCATTCTGATCATTTCTACCCTCTTGTTTTCAGAATGCGAAAATGATTGCTGTGGAAGTTACTGCATTCTGTATATATTTTTTATATCTACGTGGCATGTAAAGACAAAAAAATGGCTCGGATGTAATAAACACTGCATTTTAAAAATATATTGAGCATTTCGATATTTGCTTTTTTGTACGTGTTCGCTTTTGGTAGGGTAAAGCACGAACAATCGAGGCAGCTTATAAATATGCAACGCCTTAACAGTGAATAAAATGGAGCTGAAGGTGTGCGATAATGCATTTAGAAACATTCAGAACGTTGTTTTCTCACCCATAAATACAGTGGCTATTCCACTTTTACCTGCTAAACGGTGAGAAAAGAATCATTTCAGACCTTATTTTAAGATATGAGTGCTGAAGTGGTGTAGCTGCAATTCACTTGCCCACCACTGGGGTGACCCAGTTTCGAGTCCAAGGTCGTTTGGTTGTATTGGAGGGAGTGGGGATCAACCCACGAAACTGCACCAGCAACACAGAGTGGATTCCCCTACCCCCATGACCCTCATTATGAAAACACCAGTGATGTGTAAGCACCAGTGACTTAATGTAAACACCAATGGCTTAATATACTTGAGTGCTGAGTTGAAGGCAACTGGACATATTTTTGGTTCTCTTCTCCAAAAGGCTTCTTCAGTTCTAGAGACTGATGCGGAGTGGCAGGTATTTAACCCTAATGGTAGATTATCCTGACAGTCCGTGACCCACCCTGCCATCATGTGAGTCTGTAGAGTCACATGGGTGGAGGTGTGAATGGGGGTTCAACCTCCTGGGAAGGGATCTCAAGGCTGCCTTGTTAGGTGGCTGATAATTGGTGTCTCCAGTACAGTCTTACAGTCTTACAATCCAAGCAATTGTGGGTTAAGGGCCTTGCTCAAGGACCCACCAGTGGCAACATGGCAGAGGTGGGATTTGAACCCTGAACCTTCTGGTCCAGAGTCCAGTACCTTAACCGCTAGGCTACCACAGTCCCAGGGTTAAATACCTGGGACTCTCCATCAGCTTCTAGAACTGAAGAAGCCTTTTGGATGAGAGGTGAAACAAGAAGTCCAGTTGCCTTCAACTCAACACTCAAGTCTACCATGACCTGGATGACTGAGAACTTACACAGACATACAGTCACTTAATGTATGAACATATCCTATCAGGCACCGGACATAGTGGGTTAGTTTTACCTTCCATCTCTTTGCAACCTTCACACAGCAAGTAAAGCAGAACTATGTGTTTTCTCCACAAATATCTTTTACTCCTGGTCACCAGACAAACGTTCACAATAATTTTATACTGAACATAACATAAAAGTTGAAGGAAAGGTGCAGGGATCCATTTAGCATCATTTCAATAGTAAAAATAAAACAATAGTAAAAACCACAACAAGAACAAAAGCTTTGTAATATAGCAGAGGTCCGTGTTAACCAATTTCAATTCAAGTGCTTTCTGGTTCTACTCCATCTACAGACATCCTTACCAGCAGCCATGTTGGGAGGAATGATCTCAAATTGCGTTAAAAAAACAACAACAAGTGGTTGGTGTGTTGTTCAAGTGGTTGCTTCGTATAATGTTATGGTGATTTAGTTATTTTTACAGATTTCAAGGGATTCTGTGTGCTAAACCTCATCAGCAAATTTGCATGTCATTATATAGATTGATATGTGGTCATGTATTGGCTGATGACTACATAGCGTGTGAAGCTGGCCCCGCATGTGATCCAAAACGGAATTGAAGTACTACTGTTCGTCAAGTCAAGTCAAGTCAGATTTATTTATATAGCGCTTTTTACAATGGAGCATTGTCTCAAAGCAACTTTACAAGTTTAGATTATCTCCTAATAACTACGTCCAATCCCAAATTGAGCAAGCCTAGGGCGACAGTGGCAAGGAAAAACTCCCTGAGTTATAGGAAGAAACCTTAGGAAGACCAAGACTCAAAAAGGGACCCAACCTCCTTGGGCGGCGTAGATGATAAATCTAAGAGCGAAACTAAAGTCATGGAGTCAAAGTTCGAATAAAATGTGAAGTATACACATCGGCATTAAGTGGCCCGGGTATGATGGGGCTGGAGCTGATGACCGAAGAAGCTTGAGTGGAGCTGCAGCGGATGTGAAACCGTTTGTGCTGGTTTCTGCTGTAGAAGTCCTCGTTTGTGCTCCTTCCATTTTTAAGAAACTGAACATTTATGATGAGGAGCTGCGTGACGTCACTCTTCCAACCTTCATGGCGTTATAACTTAAGAGTTAAAGAAGTACCAGTGTTTATTTTAACGGCACAAATCACCACGAACGCATCCCTAACGGCTGAGACAGTTTTGGTGTGATTTGGGATTTGATGGGGGCTGCGTGACGTCACAGGTAATACAATGTAATGCTTCATTTCTTTAAAATGGAAGCAGCAGAAACGTTGATTTCTACAGCACAAACGAACAGTAGTATTTCTGTTTACACTCTGCATTTACAATCTACATTCGGGAATAAGAGAAATAGCTGTGTACATTTTAAATTATTATTATTATTATTATATCTTTTCAGGCCATTCAGGCCATTTTTTGAGCCATCAATCAATATAACTTTAACAGACCCTTTAACGTAGATAGTACAGGATATTCAGTGTTTGAATTTAGAATGGTTTATATCTTTGACATGCACAGGCTGTTTTACAACGGAAGACTTGTCACACCATGGGATAAGGTGATTTTTGAGGACATGTGAGGTAGGTGCCAAATGTTGCATGTGTTGTAAGCTTGTTATCCTAAGTTAGATTAACCCAGGATGCTTAAGAGTGATTAGGGAGGCTAAGGAACTATAGGGATTTGAACACTACTAAAACACCTAACCTGTTATAAATCCTGCTGGCTTTGTCAACTCTCTTGTTGAGATCATGTATTTTTTGTGGGTGGTAATTAAAGCTGTTATACGTAATCACCATGGTCATTTGGTCACTGTCATAAATTACATGGTCTGTTGTCAATTAAAGTAGAAAATAAAATATTTACTCGATATATAACCCCATATGTTACTCCAAATGTGAATAGATGGTTATTATATTATATAGTAAATACTATTTTCGAATGAACATATTTGCTACTTTTAGTATATCTAGTTTTTGTTGGCTTGTAAGCCTGCATCCAATTTAAAGCAGACCACACATGTAAAATACCTAGACAGCTATGGGTTTGCTTCTAAGGACACATTGCTTTTATGAAAAATATCTGCTCTTGCACTACACACTCCTCGTCTTTGGTGGGTAAGGTACTGAACTCTGGATCAGAAGGTCCAGGGTTCAAATCCCATCTCTGCCAAGATGCCACTGTTGGGTCCTTGAGCAAGACCCTTAACCCACAATTGCTTGGATTGTAAGAATGTATCAAGTCGCTCTGGGTAAGGGCGTCTGCTAAATGCTGTAAATGTAAATGTAAAGTGTACACTCACTGGCCACTTTATTAGGTACACCTTGCTTGTACTGGGGTGGACCCCTTTGGCCTTGAGAGAAGCCTGAATCCCCCGTCTCAAATAATATTTAGCTTTCATTGCTAATGAATGCGATTGAATTAGTGTGATGTGTTTGTCTATGCGTCGTGGCTTCCAGATATAATTAAACGAGTTCCAGCATGTTATTGTCCTTTATTTTGTATTTGAACTCCAGATGAAAGAAATCAAGACTTTACTGCAGGAATGGGATGTGATACAAATTGTTTCCACTTGTAAGCTCTAAAATTTGGGTGTGTGAGTGTGTCTTGCAGTGGATGCTAGGGTTGGATCTTGCCTTGTGCCCTGTGCTGCTATGTGGGCTCCGGCTCAGTGATCCTGAATAGGATTAAGCAGGTATGAAAATGAATCAAAAGTGAGTGAGTTCTTGAGCGACTGCGTGAACAGTAGGGCTGAGAGTCGATTGTTAGATTTAATTCATCGACTTTTGAGTTGACTCTTTTGAGTCGATTCTTCACGTCGAAATGGATTCAATCCAAGTTCGCCACAGTGGTTTGGTAAATATTTTTTTTTCCCGAACTGGTATTTAAAAATAAAACAACAGCTCAGTTGTTAAAGTATATTAATAGATAAGGACTCCCGAAGGAGTTTACAAACGATGAACAGGTAACATATTTAATCTGAGTTTCTGTTAAACAGCACATATTAATTTAGGGACAGTTTGCGTTTCAATTAGCTCACAAATGGCCTGTTTTAAAAATGAGTTTATTGTTACATTTCATGCGTGCTGAAGACGTAAAACATAGTTGTGGCGTTTAGTTCTTTATTCACACAAAAATATATACAAGAGCGATATGTTGAATACTGGTTTGTGTCGCAGACGTTTTACTGAATCACTGTTAAATGCAAATGGAGACGACCGACCGACCAAACATCTCAGTGAGACATCGGTTATTCATCATGACCTTCTCTGGTGAGTCCTTTCAGTCTATTTACAGTAGGGTATAATTTATTTGGTGTCGATAGATTTGTCACTTTAATATGATTTATACCACATTTTAGTTTGCTAAATTCTATTAAAATACAGCAATATAGCTAGTTTAATATAATATTGAACTAGCTACTATAATTTAAATATTAGTCAAAGACAACAAGTAAACACAAAATGCAGTTTTTAAATGAAGGTGTTTATTATTAAGGGAGAAAAAAATCCAAACCTACATGGCCCTGTGTGAAAAAGTGATTGCCCCCTAAACCTAATAACTGGTTGGGCCACCCTTAGCAGCAACAACTGCAACCAAGCGTTTGTGATAACTTGCAGGGAGTCTTTTACAGCGTTGTGGAGGAATGTTGGCCACTCATCTTTGCAGAATTGTTGTAATTCAGCCACATTGGAGGGGTTTCCAGCATAAACGGCCTTTTTAAGGTCATGCCACAGCATCTCAATAGGATACAGGTCAGGACTTTGACTAGGCCACTCAAGTCTTCATTTTGTTTTTCTTCAGCCATTCAGAGATGGACTTGCTGGTGTGTTTTAGATCATTGTCCTGCTGCAGAACCCAAGTTTGTTTCAGCTTGAGGTCACGAACACATGGCCGGACATTCTCCTTCAGGATTTTTTGGTAGACAGCAGAATTCATAGTTCCATTTATCACAGCAAGTCTTCCAGGTCCTGAAGCAGCAAAGCAGCCCCAGACCATCACACTACCACCACATTGTTTTACTGTTGCTATAATGGTCTTTTTCTGAAATGCTGTGTTACTTCTACACCAGATGTAATGGGACACGCACCTTCCAACGAGTTCAACTTTTGTCTCGTCAGTCCACAGAATGTTTTCCCAAAAGTCTTGGGGATCATCAAGATGTGTTCTGGAAAAATTGAGATGAGCTTTAATGTTCTTTTTGCTCAGCAGTGGTTTTCATCTTGGAACTCTGCCATGCAGGCCATTTTTGCCCAGTCTCTTTCTTATGGTAGAGCCATGAACACTGACCTTAACTGAGGCAAGAGAGGCCTGTAGTTCTCTGGATGTTGTTGTGGGGTCTTTTGTGACCTCTTGGATGAGTCGTCGCTGCTTTCTTGGGGTAATTTTTGGTCAGCCGGCCACTCCTGGGAAGGTTCACCACTGTTCCACGTCTTCTCCATTTGTGGATAATGGCTCTCACTGTGGTTCACTGGAATCCCAAAGCTTTAGAAATGGCTTTATAACCCTTTCCAGACTGACAGATCTCACTTACTTTCTTTCCCGATTGTTTTTGAATTTTTTTTTTTTTTGCATCTCAGAATTATGTGTAGCTTTTAAGGATCTTTTGGTGTACTTCACTTTGTCAGGCAGGTCCTATTTAAGTGATGTCCTGAGAACAGGTGTGGCAATAATCAGGCCTGGGTGTGGCTAGAGACTTTTTCACACAGGGCCATGTAGGTTTTTTTTTTTTTTTTTTTTTCTCCGTTGATAATAAACACTGTCATTTAAAAACTGCGTTTTGTGTTTACTTGTGTTGTCTTTGACTACAATTTAAATTGGTTTGATGTTCCGAAACACTTAAGTGTGACAAACATGCAAAAAAAAAAGGAAATCAGGAAGGGGGCAAACACTTTTTCACACCACTGTAACTGATTCAGAACTAAATCGCCCCAACACCACTAACTCAAAGCAGGTCGGGTTTACTATGTGTGTTCGTAATTTTGGCTATGCCTGTGAAACATGGTTTCCACAAATAAATAAATAATAATTTAATCATGCTGAAAGATGGAAGAGACAAAATGTTCTAAACCAACAGCCGCACCACACTGATTCTAAACACGGAAGCGATATCGTGATACAAGATGAACGCAAGCTGGTCCTGTAACTAAACTATTTGGCGCCATCTAGCGACCATTGTGTCAATAACAGCGTCCTTATCTGAAGACGGCTGGATTTTTGACTCCTCCAGCGGTGCTTTAAGTAGGTAAATCCACCACGTGACACTTTTTAAAAAATATGTCACCATTTTTGAATACTGCAGTATTTTGGAATACCGTCTAGGACCAAGGGCAGACCCCTGGGGAACCCCCAGGTAAGAGGAACAGTAGGAGATTTACAGTGCTGAATGGAACTCTACTGTTTTCTAATAGAAAGGTAGGACATGAACCAAGAGAAAGCTTACCAGTGATCCCTATTGATAAGAGAAGTATATCGCGTGAGACTGTGTTAAAAGCTGAGCTAAGGTCTATAAGTAAGTGTACCAACTGCTCCAGAATCAGTAATGAGAAGGGAGTTATTAACCACCAGGAGAAGAGCAGTCTATGGTAGCAGCTAAGGTAATGGACTATGAACCTGAAGGTCCAGGGTTCAAATCCCACCTATACCAAGCTGCCACTGTTGGGTCCTTGAACAAGGAACCTTTACTTTTTTTTTACAGTAAAACTATCAGTTGTAAGTCTCCCTTGGATAAGGGCGTCTGCTAAATGCTATAAATGTAAATAATTGGGTCTAGACCAAGTATTCTTTAAAATCAGAGGGATGGCGGTAGTTATAAATTCAGTTGGAATAATGGGCTGATTGAATATTACAATAAGCAGATGGGTTCATGAGATACTTTTTGCATTAGAAATACTCTCTGTGTAATTGTGTTTATGACCTGGACTACCACTCTGCTGTGTGTGAAATTGATATAACTGCCACAACACAGATTCATCTAGTGAACTTGCTTGTGAGCACTCGTATGGCCCAGTGGTGTGTTCCAGGAGTGCATGCTAGCCAGGTAACAGATGCAGACCTGATTGGCTATTGTCTAAGGGAGGTAAGGCTGTTTGAGAGATTGTCCTCCAGTCCTGCAGCAGCAACCCCTATACAGCCTTGAGATGGATTAGGTCTGCACACTGTGTTCTCTGGGGATACATGCTGGACCCCGGGGGAAAGAATCTGCCTGTGATGTTTCACATTCCTTGCATGCAAGGAGCTGGCTCAGTTACTGTGAGAATGTCAGTTCTGATTAGTGTTTGATGTTCATAGCTTTGAAAATTGCTACTAGGGTTGGGCAATATGATGATTTTAGATCATGAATGATTAAAAGGTCTCCATGATCTGCCTTAACTGAGAGACTGTGAGAACCGTCATACTAATCACATTTAGTAATTGCACTGGAAAACACTGACATATCAACCCAAGATGTTTAAATAACCAAACACTACTATATTTGCTGGTCCAGGTTACATTAACCCTGACAGACACAAGAGTAAAGCAATGATAGCCCAAAATGGGCGGGTCCTTAGGACAACACATGGAGGAGCTGGTGGGTAAAAAGTTCATCATTAGTTATTTTCATCTGGTTTGGAGTTTACGCAATGGTCATGATGTACTGCAGATTTTTTTCTAAAGTATTCAACAACAAGATTGAGAACACCTCACATGGATGCAATAGTGGTGAAAAAGATGTTCTATATGAGAAACAAGTAAGTCTTAGATCACAGCATTGTACCTGCTGAAGAAAATGATGCCATTTAAAATGGCTGAAAGTGATCTTCCATTTACAACCCCTGGCAAAAAGTATGGAATCACCAGTCTTGGATGAGCACTCATTCAGACATTTCATTCTGTAAAACAAACTCAGATCAAAAACATGATACAATAATAAGGTCATTCCAAAGTGCAACTTGTTGGCTTTCAGGAACACTCAAAGAAATGAAGAGAAAACATTGTGGAAGTCAGTGAATGTTACTTTTAAAGCACAGGGAAAAAAATATGGAATCACTCAATTCTGAGGAAAAAAGTATGGAATCATGAAAAACAGATAAACAAAAGACCATTCAAAATACATCACTAGTATTTAGTTGCACCATCTTTGGCTTTTATTACGGCTTTCAGTCTCTGAGGCATGGACTTGATGAGTGACAAACAGTATTCTGGTTTCATGGTTTCATTCTGGTTTCAGTATTCAGGTTTCATGTCTGAAAGGCTGCTATTGTTGGATATTTGAACAAGGCCCTTAAACCACAATTGCTTGGATTATAAGACTGTGTCAGTTGTAAGTCACTCTGGATAAGGATGTCTGTCAGCGACTGAATGTAAATGACTAAATGTAGCTAGTTGATCCTTGTTACTGCTTGACTTGTGGCAGTATACATTCGTACCTCGATATCTGGCATACGTCCGTTTCATGGTTATCTTTGGTGAGAGGCGAGTTTGTTGACTTAACGAGGTTATAAATAACTAAACAAAAGCAGTGACATTCATACCTGATACTGACATAATGTGTATTACTGAGCAGCCCTACTGATCATACAATCAGATTTCCGTTTTACATAAACATGTACGTGTACAGTTTCTATTCATTGTATCGTCTCTTTTGCGTAAAAGCATCTTTAATGAACGGGGGAGGCGGGGAGGGGGTGTGGCCAGTAGCACGGCTCAGTGAAATCTGTGTAGTCGACCCTGTCAGAAGGACAGATGTCCTGACATTTCCTTCAGAATTCTTCGATATAATTCAGAATTCATTGTTCCATCAATGATGGCAAGCCGTCCTGGCCCAGATGCATCAAAACAGGCCAAAACCATGATCCTACCACCACCATGTTTCACAGATGGGATAAGGTTCTTATGCTGGAATGCAGTGTTTTCCTTTCTCCAAACATAACGCTTTTATTTTAAACCAAAAAGTTCTGTTTCCGTCTCATCCATCCACAAAACATTCTTCCAAAAGCCTTCTGGCTTGTCCACGTGATCTTTAGCAAACTGCAGACGAGCAGCAATGTTCTTTTTGGAGAGCAGTGGCTTTCTCCTTGCAACCCTGCCATGCACACCATTGTTGTTCAGTGTTCCTCTGATGGTGGACTCATGAACATTAACATCAGCCAATGTGCGGGAGGCCTTCAGTTGCTTAGAAGTTACCCTGCGGTCCTTTGTGACCTCGTGAACTCTTACATACCTTGCTGTTGGAGTGATCTTTGTTGGTCGACCACTCCTGGGGAGGGTAACAATGGTCTTGAATTTCCTCCGTTTGTACACAATCTGTCTGACTGTGGATTGGTGGTGTCCAAACTCTTTAGAGATGGTTTTGTATCCTTTTCCAGCCTGATGGGCATCAGCAACTCTTTCTGAGGTCCTCAGAAATCTTTTTTGTTCGTGCCATGATAAATTTCCACAAACGTGTTATGAAGAGCAGACTTTTAGATCCCTGCTCTATAAATAAAACAGGGTGCCCACTCACACCTGATTGTCATCCCATTGACTGAAAACACCTGACTCTAATTTCACCTTCAAATTAACTGCTAATACTAAAGGTTCAAATACTTTTGCCACTCGCTAATATGTAATATTGGATCATTTTGCTCTATAAATAAATGACCAAGTATAATATTTTTGTCTCATTTGGTTAACTTTGTATCTACTTTTAGGACTTTTGTGAAAATCTGATGTTTTAGGTTATATTAATGCGAAAACTTTCAAGCACCACTAGCTGCTTGATTCCTGGGACCCTAAACTATGCATTGTAGGATTGCTGAGTGCTAGTGCATGGCTGCCAAAAACCTGTCAGTGTGGGTTAAAACCCTACATGCATCTGACAGTCCTGCACTCTGACATGATCTGCAAGCACACACCAAAGCCCATATGCTCCGATTCCATGGGCTGATGCATAATTGCCTAATTAAAGTCAGAAGAGTGAGTAATGCTCCAGTAGCCCCCACCACCATCAGCGTCTCCCTTGAAAGGACCCCACTAGTTTTGTCATTAAAGGTCAAAGAAAAATTGGCATAAATGTGCATCAAACAACATCAATATGATGGTCAGTGTCTCTGAATACCTTTTTTTCTTTAGCACTTTCTGCTTAGTTGCATCTTCCCTTTTTCATTTCCTTAGTCCTCTTCCAAACCCAAATATAACAGCAATTCCTGCTTGAACATTTAACTATACTATATATAATAAACATCAGGAAACACTAGACACGTGTATGGACAGTACATTCCACAAGAGGGAACCCTGGAGCCATGTCCTTCTGGACAATTGGTCCGTTACTTGCGTCAGTCTTTAACATTTATTTTTGTAAGATTTACTGTGGTTATGTGGTCCTTTGTTCTAGGCAAGTATGTTTTTTTTCCTAAAAAGTGTTTGCTAGACTATGGGAAGTGTTTAGATTATCCAGAGCCATGTTCGTTGTATGCAAAAGCACACATGGTTAATGTAAAAATTTTGTTACGAACTGCATTTGCACAGAATAACCAATACTTCATAGCTTGTATGTATGCAGTTTAAAGAGGAATTGATTAAAACTAGTTTGAGTCTTCATTACTTTAAGTCACCTGTGTGACAGTAGCAGTGACATCATCAGATGGAGGCTTTCAGAGGTCGAGCATCAAGAAGATTGTCTAGCCAAGCTATGGGTCATACTCCTCCAAACAAAGAGGCACGTAGTGGCACACGACTTTCTTATATGCTTACATTTAATGCTTTTATATGACCTTCAAATAAATATTGGATTACGATGTACTTCCATAGAGTGCAGGAAGTGCGATACTAAATCTATCTGTAATGGTATAGAAATAGCTCACAGTACGCTTTGGTGGGTCGGTTGATTTTGATTGATTTCCCAAGAGCAATTCTAATATAACGGGTTGTATTTATGACTAAATCATTTCTATAAAATGTTGAGATTGTGAGGCTGAACGTTATTTTAATATTGTGTACATTTTCAGTCGTGGTTTAGTTTATTCCTCTGAGTTTACCCGAAGCAGAGTAAGCTGAAGATGGAATGAACTGGTGGATAGAGAGAATGTATCACATTCCAGGTGTGGTTAATAGGAAGGAGCTGGTCTGTTTGGGACGACGCTCCTCTGTGGCCTTTAGGTCTCATGTTTATTCATGCTTGCTTCTCCTGCAGTCCACGGGGAGAGCAGCCTATTTGTCGTAATGAAAACGGCTTACAGGACTGCACGCCAGGATCCACCCTGACTATAATTGCATTTGCCCTCTACTAATATATTGTCTCCAAACATTATTTTTATTCACTTGTTTCGGTATTGTATTACTTATTCTCCTGCGTCTACTGTTCTGCTGTTGTATTCTGCTTAAAATTACAATAGAAATAGAAAAGACGTTTCCTAAGCATGATTAAGTATTCAGTTGCTATTGTTAAAATCTGTCTAGAAGCTTCTAAAATAATGTAAACATGCATTTATGGTGGGATATATACTGTTTCTTGAAGCCAGATATTATTATTGGAGCGATATTCCTATTGGCTTCTACACTGAATAAAACAGAATAAACGAGGCAATAAAATCAGATAATAGAATTCAGTCCAGTGATGAGGTTTGTTTAAGCAACGTGTGGTGGGGGTTGGGTCTCTTGCCTAATCTGGTGTCTGGCATTATCTCAGCACCATTCCAGCTCTAGAAGACAGCAGGACAGCTGTTCAGTCTGTCCAAAAGGAATATCATGGTCTCTTTTTTCTTTTGTCTACCCCTGGCTGGAAAAGAGTGAAATATAGACCAAATGTATTTATTGATAGAATGGAGTGCGTTTTGAGAAAAAGTGTATTGCAGATGAATCATGTGAATGCTTCTAACAATTTCTTGCAATTTTCATGCAAGTCGGTGACTGTGAAATTACCTGTTTCCACCCTTATTGGCATGTACCTGTCCCAGCTGAAATTGTCATATGTTTAAGCATTCAAAGTCAATGAAATTTTTTCTCATAGCAGCATATTCCTACAAACAGCATACAATGCAGTGTCCAGCAAATCAACATGTAAATGGCAAATAACATAAATGTAATGTCCTGTGGATAGTAAAGGGTACTAATAAAGTACGTAAAAGAACAGATGCACTACAGACTATAATTGTAAAACTAAAAAGTGCATCTATATGGTAAGTGGAACTGATAAAATAGACAATCAGTGTGGAAACAAGGAGGTGTTCCCTAATAAAGTGTCTGGTCAGTGTACATGGAGCAGACATAAGTGTTTCCTGGATGGAGATCCATTGCCAGGCTTGGTAGGGGTTACTGTTGCAGTTTCGGCAGATGATCCCGCGACCACCCCCTCTCCCTCAGAAGCGGCCAATTATGAGGGGGCGGGCTAGTGTATTATACTGCCATCTGAGTACTCCTAGACAGACTGCCTTATAAAACTAGTGTTTTTTTTTTTAGATCTTGGTGAAATGTGTATGGGACAGTGGTAGCCTAGCGGGTAAGGTATTGGACTATGGACCAGAACGTCCAGGGTTCAAATCCCACCTTTGCCAAGCTGCCAATGTTGGGTCCTTGAGCAAGACCCTTAACCCACAATTGCTTGGATTGTAAGACTGTATCAATTGTAAGTCGCTCTGGATAAGGGCGTCTGCTAAATGCTGTAAATGTAATGTGTCCAGGGACACTTGTTTTGGGTATGAACGAGCTGCTGAATTCGGAACAGGATTAAAAATAGTCCTGTTTTGAAGTTATGAATGTATGGACTAGTAACAAAATGTATATTTAATGTGTGAATCAAATAAAAAACACTATTAAGGGATCCGTTTCCTTAACTGTAGCAGCATTAAGTGTTACAGCAAGGTCCTTAATTGTAACCTCATCAGTTTGTTTTGGTAGTTTAGAAGTCCAACATGTTTGTCTTTAACACTCTTCCATTTTGTGCAACTGTCCTGCTGTGTCCTGCTGAACTGGTAAATATAAATATGCATTGACATCATTATGTGAGGACTGTATATGAATTCAGAACAATAATGTGTCTAGACCAGAACCTCATGGGACACGATATTGCACTTTTGAAAACTCTTAGTTGGCAGTAAAAATGATCTCAAATAAGATCTAAACCTGGCAAGAGCTTGGATGTCCACACTAACCTTAATTTCTAGAATGTCAGTTTATATTTCATGATCAACTGTGTCAAATTGTGCACTCAGGTCCAGCAGCACCAAACCAGAAGCACAACCTCAGTTCGAGGAACGCATTAGGTAATGATCACTTTAGCTAGTGCTGATTCTGTACCATGATGCTGAAAACATGCACATGCTTGTTCCAAAGAACCTTTTATTATGGGAATGTAATGACACATCAGCCACATGAAATACATATCACATGGTTTACCTGTGCTAACACAATGCATCAGATTTGTACCAATTAACTGCCCTTGATAATGTTTAAGACGTATAGAAACTATTTAGAAGTTAATAAAAAAGCTTTGGATTTATTTACCAGAGCTTTAGGGTCCAGTGTTTTATCATTGTCATGCCTACTTTGATGAACTGGGATAAAACAACATGAGCACTTTTAGCATTATTCTTCTGAAATAGCAGGTCAAACTCTAGCTGTTGTATTTGAAATGTGAAATGTCTTTAGTCACACTCATTACCATGTTAAATTCCACCTGATTGTGTGTTTGTCTAATAGACTCCATAGGCTGATTAATTTCTGGAAACCCTTTACAAACTATTTACTTCCCTGGACAGGCTTAGCCATTGGCAGCCGTTATAAAGGACATGTTTGCATTAGCCATTTTAAATCTGCTCCAGAGCTTGCTGTGAGTGGTTTTTAGCCAATTTCTGTAGAAAATGATGACCTGTACCTATTTGCATCCTTCACTGACAATTATTGAGAAGCTCTTGAGTTCCTATTGTTAATTGCCACAGTGAAGCCTGGATTCATCTATATCAATTATTCCAGCTCTGTCTGGACTGTTTACAGGACTAGAGAGGCTGCAATGCTCAAAGTCTAACGAAGCAGCCATCTGGTGGTGTGGGTTTAACTCGGGGCATTAGAACCTGGATTAGTCCTGTGTAATGGCTGCCAATAGCTAAGCTTGTCCAGTGAAGTAAATTGGAGTCTTGAAATGACAGGTTGTACGATTAAAAGGGTTGGTTATGAAGCCAGTATCTTTCATTTCTTTCGAGTGAGATTTACATAGAGTCATCTTCACAATTATTGGCAACCCTGAATGATATGAGCGAAAGGAACTATAAGACTTTCACCTTTCAGTGAATTAGCTTCATCTCACAAGGAAAAATCAGAAAAATCTAAACTGTTTTGAAGTAAACTGTCTGAGAATATAAATCCATTATCAAGAAAAAATATTTGTGACAAGCCACATGTGCCACAATTAGATTATGCATTTAAAACATACAAATGAAACAGCTCTTTACAGAATCTCTCCAGATCATCCTGGGTTGTAGGTCCACTTTTGTGCACTCTCCACTTTACCTCACAGGGTACTGTATTTTCCGGGCTATAAAGCGCACCGGGTTATAAGACGCAATATCAATGATTGACTGCTAACGGATCTATTTTCATACATAAAGCGCACTCTTAAGTTCCGTTGGAAGCTCAGTTTGGTCTTTACCTGGCGCAGGGCGTCTTCTTGCTTCCTCCACTTCCGTATCATTGATTCGTTAATGCTGAATTCTCTCACAGCTGCTCTATGTCCGTGTTGTACTGCGTGACTGATAGCACTGAGTTTGAAATCCGCTTCGAAAATGAATGAATGAATGCACGTACCCTAATGCTGAAGCACATACCATATTACTCCGTGATGCTGCGCACTACGGTGGCCGTAAGCTTCATAACCTACCAAGACCGTGCTAAAACATTTTGACAGATTTATGAGTGCCGTGTACCATCTACAGTCGGTTCTAGGTCAGAAAGCACAACCAGAATTAATTCATACATTAGACGCACCGCATTTAAAGGCGCACTGTCGATTTTTGAGAAAATTAAAGGATTTTTAGTGCGCCTTGTGGTCTGAAAAATACGGTACTATGGGATTTAGGTCATGGGACTGAGATGGCCATGACAGAAGCTTAATTTTGAGACATGCAGACTTCGGTTAAAAGTGACCATGATGCCATGTACCGTAAAAATGTTCCTAAAATCTTTGGAGTAAAAACAGCCAGGCAACATCACAGACCCTCCACCATATTTAACAGTAGGCATCAGGTTTGTTTCAGTGTAGTTATCGTTCTTTTTACACCAAACCCAGTTTGAGTGTTTGTTGTGTTTGGTTCATCAATCTGCACACAGTTCCAGTCAAAATCCCAGTGGGGTTTACCAAACTCCAGGTGCTTAACCTGGCAATAATCGGTTTGCGTGGAGGTGGTGTCTGATGGTAGCTTTGGAGACTTGATGAATCCAAGATGCTGGTTTTCTATACATTTCCAAGTGTTCCTGTGTGAGTGGAGAATAAATAAACTTGGGTCCTCATTCCGGCAAGTTTGTCACAATTCCAGTAGATTGGCACTTTTTAATTATTTCCTTCACAGTAGATTTGGGTGTTTTCAAGTAATTAGTCACTACACTTGTGTATCTTTCTCATGCTGAAGAATGACTATGAGAGGCAATATATACCCCAGTGAAACAGGAAGTCATGGATTACAGCTTTAAAGTTCCTAGACACACTCACTACTCCGCTTATGAATGTAAGTCATTTCTAGTGGTGCCTATAATTGTGGCACATGTGGATTTGTCAGACATAATTATTTCTGGATGAGGGATTTTTCCTTCGACTAAATTTAATCAAAGGAGGTGTCAGTAACTGTGGAGGGGCCTGTATGTGAGAGAAATACTACAGAGTAAATTAGCATTTTTACTACACTACTTTTTGGCTAAGATGCATCTCCAATGATGTGTTCAGAGATTTACAAGTTAGACTAATGAAAAGATTAACCTATTCACACACAATTCATAAAAATTCTAATGTGTGATTTAGTTGGATTCTAAATAACAAGCCTGGGTTATAACAAGGCATGTAATTGTCAGTCCTGTCTCTGATGTTCGTGTTTTTGCATCGATTGAGTTGTATGCCTAATTGCATTGTCAAACAAAAGTTTGTGACTACTTCTGACTTGCATGGATTTATATGGATTTATTTTGCATAACTTACCACGTATCCCAATTAATGAAAACGATTTCCAGTTAAGCTGTCGGAGGATCAGATGACTTCCTAACAGTTTTTTTTTCCACTTTGTTTTCTTGCATTATGAGCAGTACCTTGAACCAAAGTTGTTTTGTGCAGATGTGTGTACACACAGCAGCCTGAACATTTTTTTTATTATCTCCAGTGTTCTTTGCAAAATATACCATTATATGTTTCCTGTAATCTTTTATGTGTGTTCTTGTACTTCAAAAATCCGATATACACTTACCGATCACTTTATTAGGTACACCTTCTTGGTTTTACGCTCATTGTCCATTTAATCACTTCCACCGTTTCTCCACATCCTTTGTTAGTCCCCTTTACTCTGTTTGCTATTGATAAGGACCCCTACAGGACCAACACAGATCAGGTCCTGTTTGGGTGGTGGATCATTCTCAGCACTGCATTGACACTGATGTGGTTGTGGTGTGTTAGTGTGTGTTTTGCCTTAGAATAAGGGCAGAGCTGGGGGTTCATAGTCAAAGAGTCTTATGGTGATCAGAGACATTGGGATGCTGTCTTCTGCCTCCCGTGGGGTTGCCAATGTCTCATGTGATCCCTCTTGGCTGTGTTTCCTACCAGTTCTCCTCTTTCTAGTATGCTGCTTATAGCTAATGCTGCCGGGGTCCTCATGCTACACATGGCATCAGTGATTGTTAATAGACACTGGCTCTTAATCAATAACTAATTACATTTTCTGTTTTTTCCCCTCTTTCTGTTTTTCTCTCTCTCCGAGCTGTGTTTCCGGCAGTTCCAGCCCCACACATGATGTTCAATCTGCTGTAGCTCCAGTCCAAAGCTGCTTCCGTCATCAGCTCCAGCCCCATCATACCCGGGCCACTTAATGTCGATGTGCATACTTCACATTTTATTTTAAAACTTTTGACTCCCATGACTTTAGTTTCACTCTTAGATTTATCATCTACGACGCCGCCCAAGGAGGTTGGGTCCCTTTTTGAGTCTTGGTCCTCCAAAAGGTTTCTTCCTAGAACTAGGGAGTTTTTTTCCTTGCCACTGTCGCCCTAGCTTGCTCAATTTGGGATTGGACGTAGTTATTAGGAGATAATCTAAACTTGTAAAGTTGCTTTGAGACAATGCTCCATTGTAAAAAGCGCTATATAAATAAATCTGACTTGACTTTTGCTGGTACGATTGGATCAGACACAGCAGTGCTGCTGGAGTTTTTAAACACTGTGTTGACTCACTTCACTCTATTAGACACATTTGCAATATTCCTCCACCTTGTAGATTTAATCCTCTAATACTTCATTAGTACTCACAGGATGCTGGTGGCTGGACATTTTTTGGTTGGACTATGTTCAGTCCAGCAGTGACAGTGAGATGTTTAAAAATTCCAGCAGCACTACTGTGTCTGATCCAATCGTAACAGCACAACACACACTAACACACCACCACCACATCAGTGTCAATGCAGTGCTGAGAATGATCCACCACCCAAACAGGACCTGAGCTGTGGGGGTCCTGTAGGGGTCCTTACCAATAGCAAACAGAGTAAAGGGAACTAACAAAGTATGTGGAGAAACAGTGGAAGTGATCAAACAAACAATGAGCTTAGAACCAAGAAGGTGTACCTAATAAAGTGATCGGTGAGTGCTGAGAAGTATCCACCACCCAAATAATACCTGATCTGAGGGGGTCCTGACCATTAGACGACAGAGTAAATGGGAATTAAAAAAGTATGTAGAGAAACGGACAACAGTTTGTAATTGTAGAACTACAGAGTGCATCTATATCGTAAGTGGAACTGACAAAATGGACCACGAGTATAGAAACACTGAGGTGTACCTAATAAAGTGATCGGGGAGTATATATTATGCTGTCTCTCTCATATCTCTGTATTGTAATATTTATACAGTTTGGTTAGTTAAAATGGCTATGCTTCACATTAATGTTCCCTTAGCTTACATCATTTATTACATTATGTAAAATTAGTTAATTAGTTACTTATTATAGCTTACAATTAACAAAATATGAAGTTCAGGATTAATGCACCATTTGTAACATTGACAAAGTAACACCTTTGATGCGTCTCTGTCCTGTTGCGTGAGCATGTCTTTTACAAATTACAGTGTGGGTGTGTTTTGATGTCACTGTGATCTGCAATAGAACTCTGCTTATATAGCTGTACAGAAGACTAGTAATGCCATATTTCATATACAGTGTGAGCCCAGACGTCATGGCATGCCAGTTGGACTGTAAAGTGTGAGAATATAATCGCAGGATTTGGCTGCGCCATACACACATTTCAAACACACTGTTTGAAACCGAGTTCTCACCAAAGAGCAAGACTTCAAGGAAAAAAAAAAATCACAGTCTGACATGACACAATGTGCCAAAACCAACACACAAACAATTGTACTTTTTGTGTCTTTATTGAGCAGTTTAAGAATCCTCCATTCACCCTGGAAAAAAATATATGAACCTTTGGACTTCACCATGTCTCTAAAACCCAGGCAATTTAATTAATGAGCTGAGATTGAAAGCAGGTGTTGTAGAGGCACCCTGTTTTATTAAAATGTGGACAGAGTCTGTTCTAGAAAATGCAAGTTTCAGAATTTCTTAGAAAAAAACCAAAATAGATACGGGAAGCTGGAAAGGAAACAGATTAGGGTTGTGGGATATGTATTTTCTACACTAATATTTTGTTTAAAATATTTTGTTTTAACGATGTGTGAGCTGACATTATAAAGTATGTCACTCACTGTGCAAAAACTGTCAAAAATGTGCGTCAAGAGTTCATGTATTCATTATGACTACAGGATAGACTACTGTTCAAAAGATGACAATCTGCAATCTCCAAACTAACCACTGTGCAGAATATGGAGATTATGACACTTCATAACTTCACGACTCAGCTGTCCACAACAGGCAAGCCAAGGTACCAGCATAAAAAAACAATATGCAAACCTTAGAGGAACCATTCTGCCAAAACGTGCCTCATGACAGGAAAAGAAAGCAGACAGTTGAGAGAGATGGGAGCAAACAACTTTTGAATACTTAAGACCCAAGGTATGCACTGCCGAAGTATCGTTTAACTATTGTTATTGAAAAAATCCCAGAAAATATAGAGAAATAATTTTTTTCCAATATTGTACACCCCTAATACAAATCAGTTCTAAAGCCACAGGTGGTCATTGATACACAATGGAAGGAAATTCAGTACTAGGGCTGGGCAATTAATCGAAAATGAATTGAAACCGACATTCAGAACCGTTAACTGTCTTGCCCATGTTGATTGTTTCGATTTTGTCTTATTAAAATTCTGTTAATATGTTCTGCACTGTGTGTTTACAAATGCTACACAATATGAAATAGAGTCAAGAACTTGGAACGAAATAACCGATGGCACATCCTACTAAATCATGAAGCATTTCAGTTGTTTGAAATATTCACTAAATAAACATAAATAGACATAAACATAAAAACCCCTCCATAAATCTGTGTTTAGTTCGGTTATTTTAAAATCAGAACAATACGCACACTCTCTCCCATTTTTAATAGATGAACATATTTACAGTACAAACCTGGTCAGTGAACTATGAAGGCAGAAAAACAATGACAACTAAACCAAAAAAAAATCGTTTATCAGTCATAATTGTGATCGAATTCAATTAATCGTGATATTGATTGGAGGTCAGAACTTCCAGCACTATTCAGTATTGTTACACTCCATTCAGTACAGTACTACACTCCCTGCTATTTATCTTTCTGCAAAGATTGCATAAATAGCACAAAGTGTAATATTGAGTGAGATGAAAGGAATTTTGAAGAAAATCTACAAAACTCTAGACCTTGGCACGGTTTGGCCTTCAGTTGTTAATGGAAAGATGGCAGAGGACAAAAAACCCCATCCAAAACAATACAAACACAACACGGATAACATGGATGTTTAACAGTACTTGAAGGCAAGTACGGCTGTATGTTTAGAGGAAATCCACTACACATCAAAACCAAAACCTCATCCTGAAAAGCATGGAGAAAGGAATATCATGGTTTGGAGCTACTTTGAAGGAACAGTTAATTCAAAAGTTTGATTCATAGTGGTCCATCACCTGTAGCCTAATAGAAGATGGATGATTTGAGTAGATAATGCTGTGGTATGAACTGTAGAGGGTTGCTTATGCAAGAGTTTCCAAAATGGTTTAAAATTGCTCCCTGCTGTTACAGTATGTACAGTGGTGCTTGAAAGTTTGTGAACCCTTTAGAACTTTCTATATTTCTGCATAAATATGACCTTCCGACCACTAAACATTCTTCCAATAGCCTTCTGGGTTGTCCATGTGATCTTTAGCAAACTGCAGACGAGCAGCAATGTTCTTTTTAGAGAGGAGTGGCTTTCTCCTTGCAACCCTGCCATGCACACCATTGTTGTTCAGTGTTCCTCTGATGGTGGACTCATGAACATTAAACATTAGCCAATGTGAGAGAGGCCTTCAGTTGCTTAGAAGTTACCCTGGGGTCCTTTGTGACCTCGCCAACTATTACACACCTTGTTCTTGGAGTGATCTTTGTTGGTCGACCACTCCTGGGGAGGGTAACAATGGTCTTGAATTTCCTCCATTTGTACACAATCTGTCTGACTGTGGATTGGTGGAGTCCAAACTCTTTAGAGATGGTTTTGTAACCTTTTCCAGCCTGATGAGCATGCAACTCTTTTTCTGAGGTCCTCAGAAATCTCCTTTGTTCGTGCCATGATACACTTCCACAAACGTGTGTTGTGAAGAGCAGACTTTGATAGATCCCTGTTCTTTAACTAAAACAGGGTGCCCACTCACACCTGATTGTCATCCCATTGATTGAGAACACCTGACTCTAATTTCACCTTCAAATTAACTGCTGATCTTAGAGGTTCACATACTTTTGCCACTCACTAATATGTAATGTTGGATCATTTTCCTCAATAAATAAATGAAAAGATATTATATTTTTGTCTCATTTGTTTATCTGGGTTCTCGTTATCTACTTTTAGGACTTATGTGAAAATCTGATGAAGTTTTAGGTCATATTTATGCAGAAATATAGAAAATTCTAAAGGGTTCACAAAATTTCAAGCACCACTGTACTTTAGCAGCTATTAAGAAAGGATTAGAACCCATAAATGATGTTCTACCAGTTATTAAATAGGTTTCACATTGCTTTTCCAGTATGGGCTATGAATGATTTATCAACAAGTTCAGTAAAGGCATGGTAGCAGTTAACATGGTCGCCTCACAGCTCCAGCGTCCCTGGTTCTATCCCGACCTTGGACCGCACTATGTGGAGTTTGCATGTCCTACCTGTGTCCGCGTGGGTTTCCTTTGGGTTCTCCGGTTTCAGAGGCTTGCATTAGGTTAACTGATTATGCTAAATTGGCTCGGTGTGTGTGTGTGTGTTTGACTAGTTTTGCTGTAATCTTGTGCCACTGCAGCTGATACAGTGTTAAAGATAATTCCCATTCCCCAGTAGACATGAAATGTAAAGTGTAATTAATTTAGGCAGAATGTTTCTCTATTGTTATGACTTGAATGAAGACCAGACCACATGCAGAAAGTGATGCAGAAACCCCGGTCATTTCAAAGGTTCCCAAACTATTCATGATTGGTGCCATGGCATAATAAAATGTTTACATCACCCAGAAGTACACACACTGGCCTTAATTCATCCTCTTTGCCCTATTACTTTTTTATTACATTTTCTTCTTATATGGTGCTGCAATATTTTCTCACATTCTCACTGGTCAAGCCTATTAATGATGGCGAGGTTAATCCACTGGGGGCCACAGTGAGCTTTTTGTCCTTAGTGAAAGGTCACTGGACTTTTTCACCACTTGAAAATGATTCGAAGCAAAGAAATGTCAGACCTTTTCCTATCCGTTCAGCTACTACTGCTGGTATTTCCTGGGGATGGTTCATAAACAAAGGTTTAGCTTCACAGCTTCTGCAGATCACCTTCAGATGACAGGGTATTTGACAGAATGACGGATCCTTGCAGTTTCGTTATTGATAGAACGATAGAAGAAAGAAATGTGAAATTGCAAATGTATGTGTACCCTGAACAGATAAGGAACGCATACAACATTAATATGCAACATGAAATATGCAGAAGATGAAGATAACATCAAGGTACAAATAATGATGCGAGTGATTTCAGTAACTGCATGAATATGTTGAAAGAGCTTCAATTAATGTGCAGCTCATCACATTGCTTAGTATTAATCCTTGGGGAATGATGGAGTGTGAAACAAAACAGATACATTTTTATTTCTATTAACATAGAGGATAGACATGATTATGCTGACCTTGATTTTATAAAACGTCACTTAGTGTGTAAATGCAGCTGTATGGGACTGCATTAGATCTGCATGCTGTGTTCAGTGGTGTGGTTAATGGGTTTTCAACACAGTAGAAGGTTGTAAAGTTGACTTTATTGCAGACTCTTTCTCAAGAAAAGGTGATCACTTTGGAATAGGGTTTTAAGTAGAGATGCACTGATATTTTTACCGATAAAAGGTTAAGGTCAGCCTGGGGCAGAGAGGAGTCAGGATGATTATTGGAGATCATTTCATAATTATATTATTATTGGAACAGAACAGATCTCTCGTGGAATATGGTACTCTGTTCTAATTAGTGTGCCGGGGCACAGGGGTCATTGTGTCGACACATTCTGATGTGCAGCACTTCCTCGGCTAATACAGCCTTTGGTTGACTGTCACCACTCATGAGTGAAGCAAGTGAACAAGATATAAAGTCTCAAGAACACTTAAATTGATCATCAAAATGTAACTGATAGTCAAAATTAGAGTTAATACAAACTGCTGCTTGTTTCCTCCACTGTCCTCTCCTGGTTTGTGCAATGGGTTGATTTTGAACAGCAGCAGGTTAACAACGAAAGTGTTAGGGGTGTGGAATCATTTAATGCTCAATGTTCATGTAAGGTATCAATAATAAAATAATATAAAATGTAGAATAACATATGAAAAGTGCAAACAAAATGCGTATTACAAGGCAACAAAACTTTGTGTTTTGCTTCATTGTGTTCAATATTTGGGTTTCGACCAAGAATTTTTCTTTAGTTGCATTAGGGTAACACTGTTTGACTGTAGTGTGCCATTAAAGGTACATACCGTATTTTTCGGGCTATAAAACGCACCGGGTTATAAGGTGTGCTATCAATGATCGACTGCTAACGGATCTATGTTCATACATAAAGCGCACCGGGTTATAAGACGCATGAAATGAAACAAAACTCTTAAGTTCCGTCAGAAGCTCAGTTTGGTCTTTACCTGGCGCAGGGCGTCTTCTTGCTTCCTCCACTTCCGTACCATTGATTCGTTAATGTTGAATTCTCTCACAGCTGCTCTATGTCCATGTTGTACTGCATGACTGATAGTGTTGTGTTTGAAATCCGCTTCGAAAATGAATGAATGAATGCACGTACCCTAATGCTGAAGCACATACCGTATTACTCCGCGATGCTGCGCACTACGGTTGCCGTAAGCTTTGTAACTTACCAAGGCCGTGCTAAAACATTTTGACAGATTTATGAGTGCCGTGTACCATCTACAATCGGTTCTAGGTCAGAAAGCACAAATCATACATTAGGCGCTCCGCATTTTAAGGTGTACTGTCGATTTGAGAAAGTTAAAGGATTTTAAGTGTGCCTTATGGTCCGAAAAATACGGTAATTGGACTTTGAAATTTATTCTTTCTTGACCCTACCTAAATAATTTTCTAGAGTGAATGTTTGGTTCAAACAAGTAGAAGTGGTTTAACCCAACCTGATAGGAATACTAGGAATACAGTGTAGGATGCTGTGTAGGCAAATTGATTATTATGCAAAGTCTGGTATTTATAAACTACATATACAGTGGTACCTCGGGTTCTCGACCAACTCGGAACTTGTCGAATTTGGTTCTCAACACATTTTGACCTGAAAAATTTGTCCCGGTTCTTGTCGTTTGCTCGGTAACTCGATAACGCTTAAACTTGTATGAGTTGAGCCGCGTGACTTGTTTCAACTGAAGCTCGATTCATGATTCAGTACACAGTGATTCAGTGATTCAGTATCACAATAGCTCTTTCCCAGTGAAGATATGCTCTGGTTTTCTTGTGTTTTTCTTTATTTCTACATTTACATTTCTTAGTGCAAATAAGTCCCCATTAACCTAAACAGGTTAGTATTGACAGCCAACCGAAATGGAAATCCTGTCCTGTATCTCCAGGCTGCCTTTGTATAGCATTAGTACCATTAGTAGCAGTATTAGCTATGCAAGCACCGATGAGTTCATCAGTAAAGTAAGTGCTTTCACGTTTCAATCCATTCACTGAACTAAATTATATTTTTCCGCATTTTATTATAAAATAAGGTTTGTGTTAATGATTTTGGCCATCTGTAGGTTACAAACAGTAATGTGCTTATCAGTATTTATCATAAATTTTGCCATTATACACTACAGACCGCTCTACCAAACACTTGCTAAACTCCTCAGTTCATATTACATTTAACTTGTGATGAATTTGCCAGAACATATCCCCTTCGTAAATCAGGGAGCTCCTGTACAATACAACTCCATTAATGCATAGAATGCCTTATACAGTGTGGATTTTCTGGGGGATTAATTCAGTTTACATTCCTCGTTTTTGGTTCTCGCCAAGCCTTCTGGAACGAATTAATGACGAGAACCTAGGTACCACTGTACTTCAAATAATCCTTTAATACTGTTTAGTCATTCCTGGAATTAACTGCCAGTCATGTTTTTGTGTTGCATCAAAGTGTTTAATTTGTCAACAGAAGAGCAGCCAACACATTGGAAAATTCCTTGTACAACAAACACTGACATACACTTATTTAAATACTTTTCCCCATCATGAATTCCTAATTGGGTTAGGCAAGATGATAGGAACAGCCTGTGACCTGACAACGTGTTAAGAGGAGTACTCTCGGCAGCACCTGTGCCAACTGCCAAAGGTCAGCGTTAAGTAATCATCCTGATAATCGTTTTTTTTTTTTTTTAAAAACACAGAACATTATGAATTTGTGATGATTTTGTATGACATTTGTATAGGGTTAAAAATACTTTAGTTTATCAGAATTTCTTACCTGGCCAATACACATTCATATGCTAGGACTGTTTGATTGTAGTAAGGGGGTACATAAATTAACAAATTTCACTTTAAATCCAAGACATGTCAACAAGCGGACTACAGAATACGCTGGTTAAATGTACAGGATATATAAACCTTATTGGCATTTGAGGTAGGTCCTTAGTAGGGTGGGAATGTCCAAGGACAGGTGTTTGGGTGTGAGTTTGGTATTTTGACATGACTACACTGTATACTATATGGGGTGTGCGTTATAGGCACCCACAGTTCTGTACAAGAAATAAATGTCCTGTTCAGTCTTACTGTAAAGAGACGGTTTTTCGGTAGCATGATTTGTTTTTATTGCCCACAACT
The DNA here is from genome assembly GCA_025084515.1 of Ancistrus triradiatus. Taxonomy (NCBI): domain Eukaryota; kingdom Metazoa; phylum Chordata; class Actinopteri; order Siluriformes; family Loricariidae; genus Ancistrus; species Ancistrus triradiatus. Next base: position 131,554 of record JAJAGP010000123.1, on the reverse strand, counting down.
TTTTAAAGAGATTTAAACACTCAGTTAAATCAGTTTTACATTTTAATTTTGTTGTGAATACTAAATCTGCATTTTTATAATTTGTGAATTAGAGAAGTGCTGCTGAGAAAATCATCATGGCACTTGGAAACTAACTTATTTTGTCATAAAAACAAATCAAAACCCATTATTTTTTCCAGCCTTATTTACACAGTTTGCCTTACAACAGTCAATGATAAAAGAAGGCAGCATTAGTAAAACATGGAAAAAATAGAATTACAGTGCTGTAATGTAAATGTTTAGATCCCTGATTTAATACTGGGACTGTGGTAGCCTAGCGGGTAAGGTACAGGACTGTGGACCAGAAGGTCCAGGGTTCAAATCCCACCTCTGCCAAGCTGCCAATGTTGGGTCCTTGAGCAAGACCCTTGACCCACAATTGTTTGGGTCGTAAGACTGTATCAATTGTAAGTTTCTCTGGATAAGGGCGTCTACTAAATGCTGTAAATGTAAATGTACTTTGTAGAGTCACCTTTTACTCTAATTGCAGCCATCTGTCTGTTTATATAGCGGATAAGTACACTTTCATTGGGGAATATATGACTGTTCCTCCTTTTCATGGTGAGTGGCAATGAACTGCTCACGTCAAGTCCATCCACAGATTTTCGTCAGATTTGGCCACTCGATGACCTTCCCATTCTTGCTGAATTGTTTATTGGTGGTGTGTTTATGGTTCTTTGTCATACTGGAAGGGAAACCACCTGCCTATCTGCATTTGTCTCGTTGAGGACCCACACAGTTTTCCTTCAGAATTTGGGGATCGGAATGGAAACATGGACTTTTTGTCCTTCAATTATATCTAGTGATGGGCCGATCCACATTTTTTCAGTTCCAATCAGATACTGAACTGCTGATACTGGTACAGATTTCAAAATATTTTTTTTACTTTAATATTATGATTATTATTGTTGGTACTGCATAAGGTTGGGTATCGATTCTGATTCCAATTCTTCTTTTCGATTCTAAAGTGGTGAAAAAATGGTCCATATGTTTAGGTATAAAAAAAAAAATTATTATTATATTTCAACTTCAAATGTAATCACTTTACATTAAGCTTTTTTCTTCCCATTAAAACCTATTATAAGTAAAAAGCTTGATGTGGCTTAATGTTCTATAGTAGTGACCTAGGAAAACCAAACTTCTCTCAACTACTGTCTACTGCTGAAATGATGAACATAAGTAAAATAGGTTTAAATGGGAAGAAAAAAGCTTAACATAAAAATGAGTACTTTCCTTTTGGATCACAGGTTCATTTCAGCAGTAGAGATTACCGTATTTTCCGGACTATAAAGCGCACCGGGTTATAAGACGCAATATCAGTGATCGACTGCTAACAGGTCTATTTTCATACATAAAGCGCACCGGGTTATAAGACGCATTAAATGAAACAAAACTCTTAAGTTCCGTCGGAAGCTCAGTTTGGTCGTTACCTGCCGCAGGGCGTCTTCTTGCTTCCTCCACTTCCGTACCATTGATTCGTTAATGTTGAATTCTCTCACAGCTGTTCTATGTCCATGTTGTACTGCGTGACTGATAGTGTTGAGTTTGAAATCCGCTTCGAAAATAAATGAATGAATGCACGTACCCTAATGCTGAAGCACATACCGTATTACTCCGCTATGCTGCGCACTACGGTGGCCATAAGCTTCGTAACCTACCAAGACCGTGCTAAAACATTTTGACAGCTTTATGAGCGCCGTGTACCATCTACAATCGGTTCTAGGTCAGAAGGCTCAACCAGAATTAATTCATACATTAGATGCACCGCATTTAAAGGCGCACTGTCGATTTTTGAGAAAATTAAAGGATTTTAAGTGCGCCTTATGGTCCGAAAAATACGGTAGTTATCGATAGCAGTAACCGAGAACATTTTTGTTTTCCTAGGTCATTGTTTGAGTACATTAAGCCACGTAAAGCTGTGTTCACATTGTGTTTTAGACTGTCCGGGCTAACGCAGCACTTGTGCTAGGAGACCACAGTCGGTCAAACACAGTACAATGCCGAAGCATTTCATGCTGGTATTTCAGATGCTTTGCCATTTTAGAGGTGAAACATCCTTTACAACGTCAGCTTTCCACACATACTAGGCATTTTCTCTGGAAGTGGAGCTGTGCTTTTGAACTCCGAGTTTCCGCTAATGGTATAGCAGAGCGTACCAAAATAAATCTACATGACGATCACAGGACACACCAGTCCTGGCAGAGAGGCTTCCTTGATACGGACGTATTTCAGCACTAACCGTGGCTGTGTTTTTAAAGCATAAAACGCGTTGGTAGGAACCAATGAGTTGAATTTAAATTATATTTTCTTAATGGGCACCCATTAAGAAATTACATTTTAGTTAAGCCAACAGCTAATACTACTTGCTCACTCAGTTGCAGACTGAAGTTGCTGTGTGCTCATGGTAAGATGTGGAATGGACATCGGTGAGTGGATAAGCCCTGTCTTTCTGATATCTCATGAGTGAATGACGTCCATATCAGACCTGATACCGATATAGGATCAGATTGGGCCCATCTTTACTTTACAAATTGCCCAATTCCTCATGGTGTTATCATGCACTTCTAGTAGTGGAATGCTGCAGCAACAGTCATTTTGATTCTAAAGTAATCAAAAAACACTACAATTGATGTCAGGTGCCTGTGGTGTAGTCTGGAAAGTAACTGGTTTTACCTGAGCAACATTGGAATGATTATTCTAAGGGAATTCTTATCCATACAAAAATATTCTGCTGATACATTTTAGTACTGTATTGGAACTGTATTAAATTTGTTTTCTCTTTGATGTTGAGGGTTCTAATGTGTAAATACAGCTGAGAAAAGTATAACAAAAGGTAAAGATTTTGACAGGACATAATGACTTCTCTCTTAGCACTGTATGTATGTCTTGAGGACATGCTTGGGCTTGACAACCGTTGGATAGATTGTGAGGAAAATGTTGTTAAAATGCTAATAAAGATCTTTGATATTTGACAAACCATTAAAGCATATGGTGACCTTTTTAAATTCACCTCACCCTGTCTGTGCAGAGCAGATCAATGGCCCATAAAAGAAGCCATGGGGATCTCAATTTTCAAACAGCAATATGTGCTGTCGTGAAATTGTTATAAGAGAAGCAGCAAAATCCTCACCATTCAGGAGCTAAACTTGCATATTGTAAGCTGGTGAGAATTAATATTTGTACAATAGATTTGTATTCTTGTCTAGTAGCTCTGAAGTGTGCTGGAGTGAAAGCAGGATGGATTAGATTCGGTACGCCCTGCTGTTTTCAAAGCACTGGATGTGACACAGAATTGAATATTCATGTAATTTATTAATGCTGTTTGGATTGATAAATAGTTATTATACTTGCACTTCAAAATATTTACTCAGACTTTGAAGCGGGTTGTCATAAATTTTAAAAGCGCCTGCTTGCATGTCATGGAAGGTTACATAATATGTCACTTCAAAAAGTCTCATGAGTCCACATCAAACACTGTTCCCTGTAGATGACATGAACCAAAATGACTGACTCTTGACACTGTGATGTTAGTTCAGTCCACTGTGGTTTTGACGCTGATTTTTAGTAAATGTAATGACGTACAGGTCTGACGCCCAGTATTGGTATCAGGTGGGGCTGTGATGCAAAAATAGGACGATGTGCATCATGGAGTTACAATATGCTTTCTTATTTATTAGGCCATCTAATGAACTTGCATTTTTTTAAATCATATGTCAAGCTGCTTCCGTCATCAGCTCCAGCCCCATCATACCCAGGCCACTTAATGCCAATATGCATACTTCACATTTTATTCGAACTATGACTCCATGACTTTAGTTTTGTTCTTAGATTTATCATCTACGCCGCCCAAGGAGGTTGGGTCCCATTTTGAGTCTTGGTCCTCCCAAGGTTTCTTCCTCATAACACTCCTTGCCACCGTCGCCCCAGGCTTGCTCAATTTGGGATTGGACTTCGATATTAGGAGATAATCTAAACTTGTAAAGTTGCTTTGAGACAACGCTCCATTGTAAAGAGCCCTATATAAATAGATCTGACTTGACATGCTTAGGATCACATACACCGTTCTCAGTGAGACTCCATTTCTTTTAAGTGTAGGGGACTAAAGGTAATTTTTGTTTAATTAAGTACTTGTTCAGGTGTCAGTATCAGTACTTGCCAACAATTATAGTTTGGTTAAGATACGATACATATAAATACATATTGTCATACAGACATTAAAACAGCAGAACAGCCTCTAAAAGGAAAAGCAGTGAGGTATAAGATAAACTGCTGCCTCTTTCATTAACTCAGTGCCACAGAAATGACTAAGGAAATAGTCACAGATTTAGAGCAAATTAAAATATAATTAGACCCTATAAACACGGCTGTCCTCCTAATTGTCGATTTACGACTATGTGAAATCAAGTGACCTAGAAGAAACTTTATGGAGCTTTGAGAAATACAGTAGAGGTACCTTTTAACAAGGTTAATTTAGTTCCACTAAAACAGTGAAGGATCATTAAGTCTGAGGAAGAGGCTATCACCATTAAATCAATGAGATTCATTAAAAGCAAACGTGAATCCTCCCATCATCTTCTGCCCAATTCTTTAATCAGAAAAAGTAATCTAGCACAACAGAAATAGAACCTATCCAAAGTGGATAGATAATGCCACGCATCCCTGGATTTCATGTACCTTTCCCAATTAACTTTAATGGGTAATATTATCTTTTTATACCTTTCGCCACACTTTTGTCCCTACTTTCACCTCTTCACCAGGATCCTTAATGTCATTCTTATAAACGCATTGTTCACCCAACTTGGTGGCTCTCCTCCTCAATGAGAAGTATAATTGGTTTACTATAGAACTGGAAAGGGATAATCCCTCTGTTTGATTTAGTGCTTCTCTAATCAATTGCCGCCTTGGCCCCATGCCTCTCTTTCACATTTTCGGAAAGGAAACAGCTGGCTTTTTCGCAGGTAACTCCCAAGAGGGGGTCTGTGTCACCAGCAATGACAGATTGTGCAGAGCCAATCACACCACCTAGATAGTGACACACTGGTCAGAGTTTCATTCAGTTCGTTGTATCACTTCTAGGAATGAACACAATAACACCAGCCATTGTGGCTATTCAGAATATTTCATGAGCCAAACACTCTTCTGTATTAACCAATTACAAATAAATCAGATACTCTGTTCAGGTATTCCGTGTTGTTTGATCCATTACTTCAAGGACACAAGGAATACATTTGCACTGGCCTGCAGTTTGATGTCGTTTTTGTTTTTGCTACAATTGGCCTTTCTAAGCTGCAAGGTGAGAATAAACTATATATAAATTGCAATTTACATATTTGGCAGATGAGTGTAGCTGAGTGGTCAGGCTGAGTACAGAAAATTTACATTAAAGGACACACTTAATATGCAGCAAATATACGGATTATGTAATGCACATCTTAAGGATTAAAAGCGTCATAAAGTTTTCCAACGTGACTGGTAAATGTAATGAATAAATTGTACTTTGTTCTGCCTTTGATATTCCTCCGATCAGACTATTCTTCTTAATTTCCAATGTCAAACTCAAATCAGCGACTTGTGTAACGCCATTATGACCTGTATTTCAGCCGGAATTAATTTTATTCAAATTGAATGATGCAGTGTTTACAATGTTTGCAAACTCATTTGAAGTATAGAATGGTCACCCTTATCCACATAGGCATTTGCTTGGAGTGCACTCAGTACGAATACCTGTCCTGCATCTCAGAACATTAGAATAATAGTGCAGTCAAGGAAAACATTTGGAGTGTCCCTGTAATAGACTGCATGTGGGCGAGACCGAATTAATCTAGTGCCTTAATGCTTCTGTTTCTGTTGAGGGCAATATAACTGAGAATTCAGCTGGAAGCCCTCAGAAGGCATAAATGATCTCAAACTGTTTCTTCCTTCTCTAATTGTTTTATGCCTGACAGTGAATCTTGTCGCACTTTGTAAGCAGAAAACGACTGCTGCAATTAAGACTTACTTGGTCAACAGGAATTTTAACACAGACTGGCACTTTATATACAGGGCTTGATGGCAGCAAACCTGATTGTATATAGATTTGAAATAATTAAAATGGACAAGGGTGATGGGGGATGGTTTTTGTTTGACGCAATTGAATTATAAGAAAAGGTACAAATACAGTTTTTAACCATAATACATAAATACATAGTTTTTGTATAAATCGAACAATGCAAATATTACACATGAAATCATTATAACCCTGCTAATGGAAACGTAATGGATTGTTACATTTAGACATCACAATGCACAATACATTTTTATTATCTTCTAGGTTTAATGTATTTAGTCTGTTCGTATTCTCGTACTAATAATGAAGAAGAAGACTGTAATGAGATGAGTACCGTATTTTTCGGACCATAAGGCGCACTTAAAATCCTTTCATTTTCTCAAAAATCGACAGTGTGCCTTAAAATGCGGTGCGTCTAATGTATGAATTAATTCTGGTTGAGCCTTCTGACCTAGAACCGATTGTAGATGGTACACGGCGCTCATAAATCTGTCAAAATATTTTAGCACGGTCTTGGTAAGTTACGAAGCTTACGGCCACCGTAGTGCGCAGCATCGCGGAGTAATACGGTATGTGCTTCAGCATTAGGGTGTGTGCATTCATTCATTCATTTTCGAAGCGGATTTCAAACACAACGCTATCAGTCACGCAGTACAACATGGACATAGAGCAGCTGCGAGAGAATTCAACATTAACGAATCAATGGTACGGAAGTGGAGGAAGCAAGAAGACGCCCTGCGCCAGGTAAAGACCAAACTGAGCTTCCGACGGAACTTTAGAGTTTTGTTTCATTTAATGCGCCTTATAACCCGCGCTTTATGTATGAAAATAGATCCGTTAGCAGCCGATCATTGATATTGCGGCTTATAACCCGGTGCGCTTTATAGCCCGGAAAATACGGTATTTATCATTTTGAACGTTGATATGTAGAATTTAGTATGAATGCTGGTGTTACATTTCAGGTCACAGAGTTTGGTCAGAACTCATTTTGTAATAGAATTAAATCCCACCATCCAAGTACAGGATAATGTGTGGGGCATTTAATTGCCTTAACCTAGTGGTTTCCAAAGTGCCCCTCGCCAAGCTATTGCAGGGGGCACAACACAAAAATTAATTGAAGGCTATGAATGCTGTTATACAGTAAAAATATACATAATGTAGTCAGTTGTAATAATTCCACTGTAATGGAGATTTGTCAGTTGATTTTGGTAATAATGAAGTAATAACGAAAAATATTATTCTTGTTCATTTATCTACATTACATATTAATGAGTAGCAAAAGTATTTGAACCTTTGCTTTCAGTATCTGGTATGACCGCCCCTGTGCAGCAATAACTGCAACTAAACGTTTCCTGTAGCTGTTGATCAGTCCTGCACACAGGCTTGGAGGAATTTTAGCCCATTCCTCCGTACAGAACAGCTTCAGCTCTGGGATGTTGGTGGGTTTCCTCACATTAGCTGCTCGCTTCAGGTCCTTCCACAACATTTCGATTGGATTAAGGTCAGGACTTTGACTTGGCCATTCCAAAACATTAACTTTATTCTTCTTTAACCATTCTTCGTGTGCTTATGGTCGTTGTGCCAAGGTTAGAGAGGCCTTTTGCGTGTGTTTTGAAGAAAATAATGCTGTTTGTGCTGTCTGTTGATGAGTCCAAATCATTTCCAAATAACTGATCATGAATTTTCTTCTGTATTTGCTGATGTATGAAGTGCTGGTGTGGGTTTGAATTAATTGCAACTTCTAGTGTTCAAACAATGAAACTGCCTTAGATGGCATTATAGACCGAATGTACTTGTGCTATGTGTTGTCACGATGTATCATTACAGTCCTAGTGTTGTTGCGCTGTGCGACATTAGAGATGTGCATGCACTCTATGCACTCTTTTCAGTTTGGTTACCCAGTATTACTTTGCTTTCTATCCTCTTATGAGAGTGGATTACTTGAACTATTTGTGCAATAAATGGTGAGTAAAAACAATCACCCTCAGTTTCACAGCTAAGAGCTCCAGACTCTTCGATGTGTTCATTGTTCTATGACCTTGTGTCTGGCATGCAGCAGGAGATGGGCTTTAGGTTAAGGGAATCAAAGCTGAGGAGGAGAGGGTGGGATTAGTGTGGAAGTCTTCAAAGAGCTGCTTTTTTCCTTCTCTGTTCGATTCAGCCAGCCTCTAAAGGCTCTTTTTTTATTCCTGCTCTTGTACTCTCCTTCTGTTCTGTAGCTGACAAGTTCAGGGTTGGATAGCTTGTCCAAATCCCACTGGCAGTGCTCTAAGGCTTGTGTTGGACAACGGGGAGATAAGTAGACGAACAGAAACTGAGGCCGTTCACAGATGTGGCTGTTAATGTGTACGTTCACATGAGCACAAATAACCTGCTCATTATGTCTAATCTACTTTGTGGTCATTGCCTGATTAATTAAGGTCATTTGACTACTGTGACTTCCTGCTAATAGTGCCATGCTATATTTACCCACTTAAAGGTTTAAAAGGTGATCTTGCATTGTCTGTTCTATAAATGAGTGTTTCTTCAAGTGGACTTTCTTGTTTTGTGCAGCCAGTGAGGTAGGTTTGTGTTTATATTCCATTGAGCATCTTTACATTTTGCTTCTACTGTGTTTGTGTGTTTTTAATGTGCTCTTCTAACTGAAGAATTTCCTGTAGGGAGTGATACGTGTAACAGCTTAGGCTTCGGATGCTGTGCAGATGGTAGCGTTCCGCTTATGTTTTCAGGGGTATTTATGATTTATAAGTAGCATTTGCATGCGGTTTTCTTGTGAGAATACCCTTAATATTTAGCTTACAATAGCATAGAAAGATTACAGTGGGGCAAAAAAAGTATTTAGTCAGCCACTGATTGTGCAAGTTCTTCTACTTGGAAAGATGAGAGAGGTCTGTAATTTTCATCATAGGTACACTTCAACTATGAGAGACAAAATGAGAGAAATTTTTTTTTAAAGAATTTAATTGTAAATTATTTTGGAAAATAAGTATTTGGTCAATAACAAAAATTCAACTCGGTACTTTAACATAACCTTTGTTGGGAATGACAGAGGTCAAATGTTTCATGTAAGTCTTCACCAGGTGCCAACACTGTAGCTGGAATTTTGGTCCATTCCTCCATGCAGATCTCCTCTAGAGCAGTGATGTTTTGGGGCTGTCGCTGGGTAACACGGACTTTCAACTTCCTCCACAATTTTTCTATGGGGTTGAGGTCTGGAGACTGGCTAGGCCACTCCAGGACCTTGAAATGCTTTTTATGGAGCCACTCCTTCGTTGCCCAAGCGGTGTGTTTGGGATAATTGTCATGCTGGAAGACCCAGCCACGTTCCATCTTCAATGTTTTCACTGATGAAAGGAGGTTTTGGCTTAAAATTTCACGATACATGGCCCCGTTCATTCTTCCCTTAACAAGGATCAGTCGTCTTGTCCCCTTTGCAGAAAAACAGCCCCAAAGCATGAGGTTTCCACCCCCATGCTTCACAGTAGGTACAGTGGTGCTTGAAAGTTTGTGAACCCTTTAGAATTATCTGTATTTCTGCATAAATATGACCTAAAAATCATCAGATTTTCACACACGTCTTAAAAGTAGATAAAGAGAAAACAGTTAAGCAAATGAGACAAAAATATTATACTTGGTCATTTATTCATTGAGGAAAATGATCCAATATTACATATTAGTGAGTGGCAAAAGTATGTGAAACTCTAGGATTAGCAGTTAATTTGAAGGTGAAATTAGAGACAGGTGTTTTCACAAACTTTCAAGCACCACTGTATGGTGAGTTTTTACCAAAAAGTTCTATATTGATTTCATCTGATCACATGATATTCTCATAATCCCCTTCTGGATCATCCATATGCTCTCTATCAAACTTCAGACGGGCCTGGACATTAAGCAGGGGGACACGCCTGGCACTGCGTGTGTAGTGTAGTGTTACTGATGGTAGCCTTTGTTACTTTGGTCCCAGCTTTCTGCAGGTCATTCAAGAGGTCCCTCCGTGTAGTTCTGGGATTTTTGCTCACCGTTCTCATGATCAATTTGAGCCCACACGATGAGATCTTGCGTGGAGCCCCAGATCGAGGGAGATTATCAATGGTCTTGTATGTCTTCCATTTTCTTACAATTGCTCCCACATTTGATTTATTCACACTAACCTGCTTGCCTATTGTAGATTCACTCTTCCCAGTCTGGTGCAGGTCTACAATTTTCTTCCTGATGTCTTTTGACATGGTTGAGTCTGGAGTCTGACTGTTTGAGGCTGTGGACAGGTGTCTTTTATACAGATAACGAGGTCAAACAGGTGCTATTAATACAGGTAACGAGTGTAGGACAGAAGAGCTTCTTAAAGAAGTTGTTACAGGTCTGTGAGAGCCAGAAATCTTGCTTGTTTGTGGGTGACCAAATACTTATTTTCTACCATGATTTAAAGTTAAATTTTTTGAAAATCCTACAATGTGGTTTCCTGGATTTTTTTTTTTTTCTCATTTTGTCTCTCATAGTTGAAGTGTACCTATGATGAAAATTACAGACCTCTCTCATCTTTCTAAGTAGGAGAACTTGCACAATCAGTGGCTGACTAAATACTTTTTTGCCCCTCTGTATGTGACTATGGTATTGTCCGGTCAACAAGCATTTTGATCTACGACCTATTTCACAGAACGTAAAAAGTTGCGTACTTCTATATTTATTTTATGACTGTAGCATGTTGCTACTTTATGTTCGCCGAAATGTTGAGAAACTCTTAAGCAGTGATCCATTTCTTCTAGTTATATAGCAGTTTGTGTGTACTGTCACCGTGGCTAAATTGCATTGCTCATTCACCAACATGGGACGGATTAGAGCATACACACAATGAAACGCGACAGACGTGGACCTTCATAAATTGTCATTGGCTGTTTATGTAGACACATGCTTGAAAATGTCCATATCCACTGCTCATATGTCTCTCAGGTTCATGATTAGAGATTTGCCAAATATTTTATTATGTGGAGGTAAAAGTCTACAGTTCCCTAGATTTTACTACAGTTCCCTAGATGCTACTGATCCTTAATTGGAAAATGTTCTGTGGTAATGTGTGACAAAATGTAACTTTTTATCCAAAACCCTGAAGATAGGTTTGGCATAACAGGATAGTTGGTTGCTTAATCATGGTTATACAGAAAAGCACTGAATACCCACTTTTAAGTGATCTATGGTAATGTAGGTCTGTTCCTCAAAATTCCCTGGGAATTTTGTTAGCCTCATAGATTCAAAGCTCTAAAAGATTTTACATGGAATCATGCATCTTCCCCAAGTGGTTACAGCATTCAAATCCATACAAAAATGGTTCAGTTCCCACAGAATCAGGCTTCTGACATGACTTTCCCAATCTCCTGACTAAAATCCCATACAAACCCTGTGGGGTGAACTGACGATGACTCAAAGAGAATTGAAAATGGCTAAAATCAGATTTTATGTACCTGTAGTTATATGGGGATTTTGTACACGTAATTGCACCCACTATTTTGTTCTTATTCTTATTTGACTTTGGAGAGCTCTATATAAAGCATCCATATTTTATTGTGTTGTAAAAAATTCTCCATAGATCGGGCTATATGCTATTGATCTGTAGATGTTACTGAGGCAATAGTTGCATTTTGTGCAATAGTCTGCAGATCCCTTTGAATCAGGTGAGCTATTAAACTGGAGAAAACAAATTAGCAAAAGAAACATGTCATTTAAAAAGTTGGATAAGCAATTCATTTAAATTGAAGTTAGATTAGAGATGTCAGGTGTGGGAAACTGAATCACTCAGTTGCGTTAATAATAAACATGGGGTGGTCAAGTTGGTCTACAGTGTCTGAATTAAATTTTTGGCAAGGCTTGTTCAGAATGTACCTCTAAATATTATAATTCCTGGAGAAGTCTAATTTCATGTTATACTTTTTTTATTTTTCATCCACTTAATACAGCTTACACCCGAGTTACTGGAATGGATGGACTATTGTCTCTCAGGCACAGTAAACAGTAAATGCCTTTGCTCTTTACACACTGTGTGATAAAAGACAACAATGGAGGGCAGTGGAGTGAACAGAGCAGTGATATGCAATCAATATACCTACTCATTCGGAACTAAAAGCAGTGGCAGGCTGCTGACTGAAGTAATAGTAATAATAACAATACATTGTATTTATAATGTAGCTTTCATTTAAGTGCATGTCTGAAAGTGCTACAGAGATTTGCATAAAAAAGGAGATAAAACACAATGTAACACAACAGAATGGGTGGATATATCAAATTATACATTGAATTGAACCAGTCTAGAAATCCCATGAAAATGTCACCATGAATTAATTAGTTTGTTGCAGCAGACTAGAGAAGGAGAACAAGCTAATGAGGAAACAGGTGCATCTGCAGGGTCTCGGGCGATGTCCTGTTTGTTTTGTTTGGAATTATAAGGATACGTCAACATTAAAGCTTAAGATCTTCAGCAACTCTTTTGAAAGTCTGCATTTTTGGTCATGGCTTTATTTTGAAAAAAAAAAAAAGAAAATCTTCCATCAGAACAGGTTGGTTTCATAAGATCCTTCAAAACCTTATATACACTGCTCAAAAAAATAAAGGGAACACTGAAATAACACATCCTAGATCTGAGTGAATGAAATATTCTCATTGAATACTTTGTTCTGTACAAAGTTGAATGTGCTGACAACAAAATCACACAAAAATCATCAATGGAAATCAAATTTATTAACCAATGGAGTCACACACAAAATCTAAGTGGAAAAACACACTACAGGCTGATCCAACTTTGATGTAATGTCCTTAAAAAAACAAGTCATAATGAGGCCCAGTATTGTGTGTGGCCTCCACGTGCCTGTATGACCATGACCTCGCTACAATGCCTGGGCATGCTCCTGATGAGGTGGCGGATGGTCTCCTGAGGGATCTCCTTCCAGACCTGGACTAAAGCATCCGCCAACTCCTGGACAGTCTGTGGTGCAACGTGACGTTGGTGGATGGAGCGAGACATGATGTTCCAGATGTGCTCAATCGGATTCAGGTCCTGGGAAAACGGGCAGGCCAGTCCATAGCTTCAATGCTTCATCTTGCAGGAACTGGCTGACACCCTCTCTAGCCACATGAGGTCTAGCATTGTCCTTCATTAGGAGGAACCCAGGGCCAACCGCACCAGCATATGGTCTTCACAAAGGGGTCTGAGGATCTCATCTCGGTACCTGATGGCAGTCAGGCTACCTCTGCGAGCACATGGAGGGCTGTGTGCGCCCTCCAAAGAAATGCCACCCCACACCATTACTGACCCACTGCCAACCGGTCATGCTGAGGATGTTGCAGGCAGCAGGTCGCTCTCTAACGGCGTCTCCAGACACTGTCACGTCTGTCCTCACATGTGCTCAGTGTGAACCTGCTTTCATCTGTGAAGAGCACAGGGCACCAGTGGCGAATTTGCCAATCCTGGTGTTCTCTGGCAAATGCCAAGCGTCCTGCACGGTGTTGGGCTGTGAGCACAACCCCCATCTGTGGACGTCGGGCCCTCATACCATGCTCATGGAGTCGGTTTCTAACTGTTGTGCATGACACGTGCACATTTGTGGCCTGCTGCTGGGTTGTTGCCCTTCTACGGTCTCCTCCACGTCTCCTGGTGTACTGGTCTGTCTCCTGGTAGCGCCTCCAGCCTCTGGACACTACGCTGACATACACAGCAAACCTTCTTGCCACAGCTCGCATTGATGTGCTATCATGGATGAGCTGCACTACCTGAGCCACTTGTGTGGGTTGTAGAGTCCGTCTCATGCTACCACGAGTGTGAAAGCACCACCAACATAAAAGTGACCAAAACATCAGCCATAAAGCATAGGTACTGAGAAGTGGTCTGTGGTCCCCACCTGCAGAACCACTCCTTTATTGAGTGTGTCTTGCTAATTGCCAATAATTTCCACCTGTTGTCTATTCCATTTGCACAACAGCATGTTATTGTCAATCAGTGTTACTTCCTAAGTGGACAGTTTGATTTCACAGAAGTTATATTGTGTTGTTTAAGTGTTCCCTTTATTTTTTGAGCAGTGTATTTAAATTTGCCCTCAAAAATAAAGTGTACCCAAAGTTATGTTTGTATGCATTACATTCATCAAAGATGATTATTTAACATTTCATCAAATAGTTTTTATTTAAGCTACAAATCTGCAGTAATTTTAACTACAGTAACAACAGATCGTAAAGTAAATATGTTATTAAACCATTTGTTTGTCAGCATTAACTAGTAATTTGGGTTTTTGTTTGTTTGATTTAATTGATTTGGAGTGGTCACAAACCCTTCAGATACATTGGATTTCGAATTAGACATTTTGTAATGTTTTCATCCACATAGGTTCATATAATTTTGAGTTTCAGCTCTGTAAAAATCACTCCTCAAAATATGTTTTCTTTCCAGTGCTGAGGAAACATACACTGACGAGCCAAAACATTATGGCCACTCTCAGATCGAACATTGCTACAATGTATTAGAATTGAACAGTTCATTCTTGTAATCATTGTGTGTTGGATGTGGGAAAACTTTTTTGACAAGGACCAAATCTTTATGATGCATCAAGTTAGCAGTGGTGAGTGCCTTCCAGCAGTGGTTTGAGGAGGGGGAACCCCAGTGGTGCTGACCTTGATATGCATGGGCAACGAAGGCTCTCCCATCTGGTCCGAACTAACAGAATGTAAACTGTGGAATGTGATTGATTAAACAATGTGTTTTATAAGACATGATATAAGACATTGTTTGTGCATGTTATAAGTTAAGACTTGGTTTATTCAATAATATTAGTAATTATTTCAGAAATCCAAGTAAATCCATAGAGTTGCTGTTTTTCGTCTTGCAGCTATAAGTGCATACCTCCCCACATGTACACTACAAGGTAAAGGATACAATGTTGTTTTCACAGTTGTGTTTACTAATGAATGCGGAAATAGCAATGAATGGCGAAGCATTTATATTGCTTTGATTATACATATTTCCCAAATGCAACTGGTAAAATTAACTTCCTGCAATTACATTTATATTCCTGGGCATAGATCTGAGTATGGTTACGCTCATTTTGCTGCTGTCTGCATGTTTTATGAATATTGACATGAACAGATCCTGGAGGACTTAGTTTACTGTTGCAAATTGGATAAGCAAAGGGAAAACAACTTTGCTTTGCTGAAAATATTTCATCTGCCATTCAAATTCTCTTTGTTGGTATTCTTCTTGTGTATCTGCTCACTTCCTTGTGTAACTACTCTGCATTGAAATAAATGAACTGACTAATCTCACCTTGTCATTGTCAACAGACTCATGGACAGTAGTTTTGTTGTTTCAATAGGAATGTTCTGTAGATCAGAATTACTACACTCGTGGACAAAAAAGAGCTGACCAAGAAGCAGTTGTTTAGTATATGTATGAATGTAATGATGATATATGTAAGTGATTACAATATTAGAGTGAAAGGATACGTTTTTTGGGGCAAACTGTACAATTTAAACTAGGCCCTAGTTACTTTGCTATGCCGCCTATAGCCTGGGTACAAGAAGAGACACGGTTGGGCAATGGAGACAAACGGGTTCCGTATGGTGTTATATGACACATTTGCTCACAGATGCTGCAGCTGGGCCTGTACATCCTCATCCATCACACCAGCAGGTGGGCAGTGTGTCGCTCCACAGAAAAGGCATGATTGAAGCACTCACCACGAGACCTCCATACTCGAACCCGACCATCGTCGGATCCCAACCAGAACCTGGATTAATCACTAAAGATAATATGGTTCCAGTCCATAGAGGTCTTGGTTTCTCATTCACGGCACAACAGCAAACTAAGGTGATAGTGGCTGTCTGTCAATGGCAGGACACGTAATGAGCACCATGACAACAAATTTCCTTTTGCTAAGCTTCTGGAAATGGTCCTCATGCAAAATGTATTTGAGTGTGTCGTAGAGGCATGTCTAACAGTCAACGATTTCTCCCCAAGAGGCACACTACCAAAAAGTAGCCTTTGAGAGCCTTTTTCTAGACAGCGGGGGGACGCACTTTTACACTCTCTTGTGGCAAGACCCAGCGTCTAATCAGACCACACCGGAAATCATTTACGCATCTGCCTGTCACATAACTGCATATAGCGTTTTGCAGCAATCCGACACCAGCACACTTCAACTGCTTTTTTCTGAGATTCAAATGAGAAAAAACATTGTTCTATTAGGACTCACGCTGACCCCGGCTTGTGATGCTGGAGGTCAGCATTGACTCTTATTGCGAGGTGTGCATGCTTGAGCCAATGCTTGTATGTGGACTCACTTGGCCCTCACACAGCTGTTTTTTGAGTGCTTGGCATATTGTTTGGGACAGAGGTAGCTGGCGATTTGTAGATCGCCAGCAATGAGCAGTCAGGAGGCTACCAGGTAACCGTCAGGGCATAGTTTTTAAGAGTAGGGCAGGCTTATAACTAGCACTCACGGTTGCCGTTCTTCTTGGGCGGTTTTGGCTTGCTCGCTGCGTTGGAACGCACTCCTCCCTCTTGCGTCGGTGCCTTCCTCGGTCTAAGCTTGGGCTGCTGGCTCCAGCAGTTTACCTAAAACCAGGTTTGACCCCGCTGAAGCTCCCAACCCTCTCAGGTTGGAAGATCCCCTCCACGCTGGGCCCTGGGCGCCTCGTGTGTTTAGTGTACGCAGGGCAGCTTGTCCATGGCAGAGTATGTGGAGGAGTTCTGTGTTGCGGCCACAGAGAGCGGTTTTGATGACTTGCTGCTCATGGCCATGTTTGAGAAGGGCCTTGAAGATAGGCTGGAGAATGAGCTAGGGCCATTCCTTCCCGCCTCCTCCCTGGCTGCTCTGTGCGATCTGGCTATTCGGCCATTTGATCCAGAGCCAGGAAGTCGGAGGTGTAATTCTTCTTTCAGCCATCGCACTTGCTCACAAGCCCTCCCAGCTCCGTACCTGAGCTCGCCGTGCCCTTTAGCTCCATACCTGAGCAGTTGGCGCCGCCCAGCTCCATACCTGAGCATGCTGCGCCCTTTAGCTCCATACCCGAGCAGTTAGCGCTGTCCAGCTATGTATCTGAGCATGCCACGCCCATTGGCTCCATACCTAAGCAGTTAGCACCACCCAGCTCCGTACCTGAGCACGCCGCGCCCCTTAGCTCTGTACCTGAGCAGTTAGCGCCGCCCAGCTCTGTATCTGAGCATGGCATGCCTTTTAGCCTCATATCTGAGCATGTTGGCTGCATACCTGAGCCATTTGCACCACGGTCGCTACTACTGACCCCTGCGCCTTGGTTTTTTGCACCAACCCTTGCGCCACGGTCGTTTGCGTCGACCCCTGTGCCCCGGTTGTTTGCTCCAACCCCTGCGCCACGGTCATTACCGCTGGGGGGTTTTTTGTTTTCACAATTCGCCGCCTTTTTAAAATGGCGGGTCATAACAAATTCGCTACAGAAGACAATTTTTGCTATACCAGAAGTTATAAGTTGCCACAGACAAGGAAATCTGCTTGTAAAGCTGTCTGTGTCACCGAGGTATTGAACTGTTCTTCCTATTTCTTTCCATTGCCTGTGTGATATACTTTGCATCTCTTGCACTAGTTTTTCTTTGGTAGTGCCCTTCTTCGCACTTCTTTGCATCTTTTGCCTTGTGCTGTTGTGCTTTTGCATTTTTCTTCTTTCCCACACTGACCTGTTCCAGCCATTGAACTTTACTGTTTGGCCTGCAGCAAGTTTTTGTTGCTTTTTCCTGTGATGCTCCTACTCTAGGGATGTGGGTGTTTGGTACTGTTTGGAAATCCTTGTGCTATGGTCCCTTACACATTCTTCCATCCTGCATTACCCCATTAGCCATAATTAATAAATAACTTCAAATATACATAATACATAGTAACATTTATACATATTAATTAGCCTACACAAACCAAATATACCATAATTATTTTAGTTACACAATGTTGAATAACAGAAGATGACCTTGGAAGTTAATGTATACCTTTAACTGATTTTTTGCTCATTAAATGATGGTGCCTTAACTCATATTCTACATATTCATTGAATGGACATGTTCTGACTAATCTTACATGTCATCTGGATTAGTCTTTGTGAGAGAGATTATCTGGGTTTCCTTAAGATAAATTTGCTCTTGGCTAAAATCTGTGTGGAATTTGTTTGGTGTATGTTGATGGTGATGTGTGCGTGAAATAAATAGTTCACATTTAAGAAAGAAATATAATACATAATATTATGTATATAAATTGAAATAAAATCTTTTGGAACAACTTTTTCTGCAGTGCCCTCTTTTGCAGGTGAGAATATTTTCAAGCCACCCCCACGCCAACACACATAGCTTGTAGCTTCCAAACTCTACTGAAATGTATTTTGAACATTGTAATTCATGCAAAACTGCAACTTCTTAAAACAAAAAGTGACAAATCTCCTTTAGAATTTTTGCAAGTGTCATGCATGATGTATCTTAAACATGCCTCATCCTTTTGCCTTGCTGTGCCACCTTTGCGATATCTCCGCAACACCCCTAGGGAGTATTCCCTCCACTTTGAGAACCACTGTTTTCGAAGCAAACTGTCCACTGAGGTAAGGGGTGAAAGGCCTCTTTATATTATTTGGCACATAAATTATTCAGCGTTACCTAGCACTCCTGGTTGCATTTTCCTGCACTGTGGCTTGCTGGGGTCCTATGTGGCCGTATTTTAGTAACCTGCTTGACTTGTGTCCTGAAATGAGCCTTATCCCTGTTGTTTATCTCAGAACAGTTTTTTCCAAGTTTTGTTTTAAGTTTTTTTCTGAATGTAATAAAATTTGGGATTTGTCAAGCCTCTCAGGGTGTTGTGCTCACATAGGAGGCTGTAAAAGATGTCTAAACATTCCATGCTTGCAATTCCCGCTGTCTGATATGTGATTAAGAAAGAGAAGTTAAGCTGAACTATTTAAATGAATACAAGACCTAGAACCACTTATAGACTGGTCAGATATGCAAAGTAAAACTCTTAGCCAGGCATATACTCTGCAATTTTTTAAATCTTGTTCTTTGGTGATGTATCATATTTGAATCACTTGTTGTGTATAGATTGGGATGTCACGATACACGTAAGTAGTATTCAATTTTTCCAATACGGGAGTTTCGATACGATACGAGCTATGAATCGAATACATTCAAGATTCTATTAATAATAATAAAAAAAAACTTAGCCGTTCGTCAACCGGCACTACTGAGATGCAGTCATTTGCATAGAGCCACAGTTCTAGACCAACAGTTCAGGCATGCTGTAGTTATACACATGCGACATCTGGCGGCGGATTGTGTAATGGATTCTGTGCTTCATCTGGATACCTTAAGTAAGGAAAGAGCATATAAACTCACCACAGAGATTTTAAGCATTGGGCAGCATCAGGTAAGCTTGGTACTGTTTTTGTTAATGTGAGTTAATAGAAACTCAAATGTAGTAAACAAGTTTTCATAATATAGCTCTATAGTGCAAAGCTCGAGAGAATATAGAGACAAATCCTTCATTTGTGGGACCCCGAGGTGCCAGGACTATGCCCTTCAAAAAGAAATCAGCAATGGCAGAGCTCTTTGGTGATTTTTCTTTTAACTTCAGCAAAGCAAGCCATGTTCTATGCTTGCAGAGCAGAAAGTTGTATTGCCCTTCTTGATCTTTACATTAAAAAGGGAATTAAAATCAAATTTCTTTCTTCATTTTATTGTATTTCATTTCTTCATATATCGTGTCGTGGAGCAAAAACAGCAATACATGTCATATCGTGCAGTTTCTGTATCGTTGCACCCCTAGTACAGACAAAGCCTGTGATTTATATGTTGACAGTGTATGAAAGTAGTCGGTCCGCCTGACATGCTGCGTCGTGGGTGCTCACACTGCATGTGAAACTTAGCCCCTAAGTAGAGTTCTGTTTACATAAAAGCACTCAATTCAACAGATTATGAAGCTGTGTATATCAAAAATGTTGAGAAAGTGCATAGCTTTGCTAACTTGTGCCATGTGTGCGCTGAAATTCCATTAAAAGAAAGAGATGTATATGGACGTATATGGTGGCTGAGATGATGTGGAGAATATGATTTGTCCATTTTGCAGAGAGAATTAGAGGCGCACATGTGTAGGGGTTTCCAAAACATTTTCAAGTCGCTCTGTAGGCTCTGTGACTCAGATGGATTTTTTCAGCTGGCAAATCAAATTTTCAGCATCAGTATGTATTTCTCTGTAACCAATGCGTTTCGGGAAAACAAACTCAAACTGCGAGACGAGCGACCATAATTTCTGACATGTCAGAAATCCATCCATTTTTCTGACTGAGCAATCAGAGCTCGTTTGGGCAGTTAACTGGGCATCCCTTCCTCTTTTATGCTGCACGGCAAACGTCGGCCGATCGAGCTAAAATTTGCACCAATCCTGAAATTCACTCTGCTTTGATCAAATCGGCTTGAAAAGGGCTAAATATACAGTGTATGCCTGGCTTTACATGACTGCCAGATGGCACAGTAGCTTGGTGGATAGCATTGCTGCTTCACAGCAAGAAGGTTCTGGGTACAATCCAAGGGTGGAGCGGTCTGGGTCCTTTCTTTGTGGAGTCTGCATGTCCTTCCTGTGTTTGTGTGTTTACTCCAG
Source organism: Ancistrus triradiatus (assembly GCA_025084515.1). Taxonomy (NCBI): domain Eukaryota; kingdom Metazoa; phylum Chordata; class Actinopteri; order Siluriformes; family Loricariidae; genus Ancistrus; species Ancistrus triradiatus. The sequence continues at coordinate 110,833 of JAJAGP010000123.1, read as the reverse complement.
GTTAGGGCTGGGCAGTAGGTCAAAAATTTGTATCACAGTATTTTTAAGGATTCTACCGGTTTTTGTGTCACGGTATTTTTGTCCCGGGGGAATTTTTATATATACACTGCCCAAAAAAATTAAAGGAACACTGAAATAACACATCCTAGATCTGAATTAATGAAATATTCTCATTTAATACTTTGTTCTGTACAAAGTTGAATGTGCTGACAACAAAATCACACAAAAATCATCAATGGAAATCAAATTTATTAACCAATGGAGGCCTGGATTTGGAGTCACACACAAAATCAAAGTGGAAAAACACACTACAGGCTGATCCAACTTTGATGTAATGTCCTTAAAACAAGTCAAAATGAGGCTCAGTATTGTGTGTAGCCTCCACGTGCCTGTATGACCTCCCTACAACGCTTGGGCATGCTCCTGATGAGGTGGCGGATGGTCTCCTGAGGGATCTCCTTCCAGACCTTGACTAAAGCATCCGCCAACTCCTGGACAGTCTGTGGTGCAACGTGACGTTAGTGGATGGAGCGAGATGTCCCAGATGTGCTCAATCAGATTCAGGTCTGGGGAATGGGCGGGCCAGTCCATAGCTTCAATACCTTCATCTTGCAGGAACTGCTGACACACTCCAGCCACATGAGGTCTAGCATTGTCCTGCATTAGGAGGAACCCAGGGCCAACCGCACCAGCATATGGTCTCACAAGTGGTCTGAGGATCTCATCTCGGTACCTAATGGCAGTCAGGCTACCTCTGGCGAGCACATGGAGGGCTGTGCGGCCCTCCAAAGAATCCAGTTATTAAATCCATTGCAATGATCGTTTTCAGAGTTCATTCTTCACGGCTTATTTTCGCCATGTATGTAATCCAAACAGCACTCTGTGAAAGCTTCCATGGCGGAGACATGGTTGTGTTCAAAATGGATAACAAAGGCCTTAGTAGTGTCCCCTAGTCCATTAATCAGTAATGTGGTATTTAGGGAGACTATCTAGTTGACTATCTAAGTATCACTCAAAACAGAGCCGAAGCCTATAACGCTCCTTCTCATCAACAGCAAACAAACCCCTAAACATGTCACTTAAACAAACCATCAAGTGCCTGAAACTTTGAATTATGAACTGACCTGAACTGAATTATGAATTAAAGTTAGTAAAAGCACTGTGCTGTTCATGTGATTGACCGGCACAGAATCGGTTATATGAGACCACCTGAAAGCCAGTCACACACAAACCGTGCTTCATATATGTATATAATGAAGGCTTTAATTAATATAAGGTTTACGTCTCCCCACAAAATGACACAATCAGAATACATGAAACAGCTGCCGAATGTAAACAGATTTTATTGTGCAATTTGCAACGTCTTAAAGACAGAGCTTACAAGAGAGAGGTGCCTATTTTTGGCTGATGTATTTTCGCTCTGGTAAGACATACCCTGAATTCTGTGGGTTAATCATTACTCTGAATCAGAGTTACTGCGTTCATAATGGGGATCTTCTTTTGCATCGCCGATCTCACTTTATATTCTAGTCCTGTGTTCTGTTCTTTAATCTGATGGAGCCTTTCCCAGCTGTTAACAGACTGTTTCTAGGCTGTGATGTACAGTATGTTATGCTACCTGGCTGGTGAACTTTACCCAGCATGCTGTTTGGTAATTTTTCTACTTAAAGCTCAGCAGTGCTCGTAGTGGAGAAAAATATTATATAATTTGCTGTTTCTGTTATGGAGGTATGGCGGTATGTGAAAAATGCATACTGTACGGGAAAGTAACACCGGTGTACCGGTTGAACCGGCATACCGCCCAGCCCTACTCCGGGTACTCTGGTTTCCTCCCACAGTTTAAAGACATTTAGGTTAATTGATTACACTAAATTGACGTTGACTTGAGTGTATATATATATGAGTAGTCTTGGATAAAGACTCTGGATAAGTCTGTATTGGTAAACTCATTCACTAATCACTATATAGTGTGTTCTGTGTAGGACACTATATAGGTAGCAGTGAGCTCGACAAGCGAGGGCATTCAGACTTATTTTCATCTTACTTACGCCGGAAACAAATTCTTAGCTTTTTTTTTATTTTAATGAATTTATCTCACAATGCTGCTTGTCATGCATAAAACTTCACTCGATTGTCCGACGAAGTAAAACCATGATGAATACATAAATATTAAATGTACTATTTTCACAAGTACCGTATTTTCCGGGCTATAAAGCGTACCGGGTTATAAGGCGCGATATCAATGATTGGCTGCTAACGGGTCTATGTTCATACATAAAGCGCATGAAATGAAATTGTAAGGCGCATGAAATGAAACAAAACTCTTAAGTTCCGTCGGAAACTCAGTTTGGTCTTTACCTGGCGCAGGGCGTCTTCTTGCTTCCTCCACTTCCGTACCATTGATTCGTTAATGTTGAATTCTCTCGCAGCTGCTCTATGTCCATGTTGTACTGCGTGACTGATAGCGTTGGGTTTGAAATGCGCCTTGAAAATTAATGAATGAATGAACGTACCCTAATGCTGAAGCACATACCGTATTACTCAGTGATGCTGCGCACTACGGTGGCCGTAAGCTTCGTAACTTACCAAAGCCGTGCTAAAACATTTTGACAGATTTATGAGCGCCGTGTACTATCTACAATTGGTTCTAGGTCAGAAAGCACAACCAGAATTAATTCATACATTAGATGCACCCCATTTTAAGGCGCACTGTCGATTTTTGAGAAAATAAAAGGATTTTAAGTGCGCCTTATGGTCCGAAAAATACGGTAAACACATTATCAACTGTTTGTCATTTAATAGTCATTAAAGAATGTTTTGTACTTGTGTTTGTACACGAAAATCGTCACTCCGGTGGTTTCGGATTTATCCGTCATCTTTGCTGAGTAAAGCTGAAGGAAGCCACAATGCATTGTGGTAAGTAGTGTACATCAATTGTCCACTATATTTACGATGCATTATGGGTAACAAAGTAGTGTACTATATAGGAAATCGATTTGTCCACTGAGAATTCGGACAACCCTACAAAATAGAACACTAAATAGAACACTAAATAGTGAATTCAGACAAAGCCACCGCCTAAGAAAGGATTATACTCCTGTGTAACAATGAATGGACTCACGTAATTCAGTCTCATTTCGTAAGATATCCACGTCAAATCTGTTGTAAAAGTTGTGGCTAACCTTATCTGGTGTGAATCGTATGTTGTATAGCAATTTACTATAACCTTATGACATTTACAAAAGTAAATAGTGATAATATGTTCTGTGATTTATACGTTCTGCTTACGACTGCAGTAACTTGTCCCAATAATGACATGGAAACTTTGTTTACTTTAGTTCACCTGTTTGGTTATGCATGATCTTCATTGTTTATGCTAAACAATTGCTTTAATTTCATGGTGAATAAACATTCTTCTTAATGGTGCTTTCCCCTACCCTGAAGTGACTTTGTAAACATGTGCATAGCATATGAGAAAAGATAAACCTTTCATGGCTGTGGAATACACAATTAAGTGGCAACAGCACGGAAAGAAGCTTCACACTACTAGGCAGTGTTGCCTTGTTTGCCAGATCCCACACAAGTTCAGCTTCATGTTAAAATGCAAGGTTTTAGTAGTAAATATGTTTTCCAAAGACACAACATGACATTTAAGGACATTTGCATTCCATTGTTTGTGACCAAATTTTGGCTTCTTGCTTACTTGCACTGTAACTTTTTAAGTAAACATATTATGTTGTTGTGATCAGTCATAACATTAAATCCACCTTACATTTACAGCATTTAGCATACGCCCTTATCCAGAGCGATTTCCTATTGATACAACCTTACAATCCAAGCAATTGTGGGTTAAGGGCCTTGCTCAAGGACCCAACAGTGGCAGTTTGGCAGAGATGGGATTTGAACCCTGGACCTTCTGGTCCAGAGTCCAGTACCTTAACCAGTAGGCCACCACACCTTCTTGTTTCTCATTGTCCATGTTATTATCTCCACTTACACACAGCTGCCTTTTGTAGTTCTGCAGTTACAACTTATTATTGAAGTGGTCATATAAAAAGCATACTCCATTCTAGAAATCAGATTAAGAAATCTGATAAAGTGAGCTTCACATACCCTGATTTCAATCGGGTTTCTCAGTCTGATGTGTGTAGAGCTGTCATGGAAGCAGCTATCAGAATTAAACACAGTTACCAGGTCATCTTATTCTTGATTCTTCTCAGCTTTTTCCATAGACCTAGTGCTTATTTCTATAGTGGGTTTATTGGCTGGTTGCAAAGTAGAAATCCTATTATTGCCTGAGTCATGTAATCTCAGAGCTTCCTCATTATCTAAATACTCAAGTGCATGTAAACTCGTTGATCGGATTACTGACAAAATCTGATTTTCTGCAGTTAGCAGATTATTAATTACATGTGTATGCACTCAATGTTATGGAGGATTGGTTCACTGATGATTAATTGCTTTAAACCTACCTGTCTTGGAAAGCTTGAGATTTGGTATTGTAAAAAGTGCATTGGCATACTAACATTACCAAAGAGAGAACAGAATAATTGAATACTTCTTGCAGCAGGGCAGGCAAGCACCTGAGCACCAAGAGAAAGGGGCACGAGAATTAAAAAGCTCCCCTCAGGAAGTGAGAATTTTCACTCTGACCTGAACAGCAGGTCTTTCACAGCTTCAGGCACAGAATCCTGTGTGATGTTTGTGATGAAAGCAAAAATGAGTCCAAAAGCTCAGGTAACCCTTTGGAAAAGACCTGAATAGTTTCAAAGATGACATTTCTCTGCAGTGGCTTCCTTAATACCAGAGACAACATGTGTGAGACAACATAGTGCTTCTTAACATGAAGGTGATGAACCCTTTGTAAACCTGGTGACAGCCACAGACCTTCCACAGCAACTGTACATAAGAATGTAAGCATTTTGCCCACAAAAATGGCACTTTTGAGTAGAGAAGAAAGACTGACATATGAGCAAAAAAATTATGATAGGCTCCACCAGACTGCTGAGACAAATATAGATAGCAAACAAAGGCTTGAACTCAACAAACTCTGAAAGCGCGGGGTTTTGACCTCTTCAGGCAAGGAGTTTAAATAGGAGAGGATATGATTAAGGAAATGTGACACACATGAGAGGAATAAAAGTGTTTCACAGTCTGGGATGGAGCACTGATTATGTAGGTTCAGGCATGACAGTGTTAAAGTCACTTTACACTTTAAACAATTTGAATGGTATTAAAAACTAGAAAGCGTTCAGTTTGAGCAGCAGCAGATCAACAGATTACTTGTCTACACTGACGTTTGGGATGTTCATTATGGCAGGGTATTCACTATGTAAATACATCTGCTGATACCTAAGGACACATCATCAGTGATGTTCCTGCAGTCATTGGGTGTTTCAGGTCTTTCAACATCATACACCCTCCTCCAGGTGACTCAGCCAGGGTTGATCAGACCCCCGCTTCTGTCCAGATGGCTAGCTAGCTACCATGACTCCATGATTCTTCTCTCTTGAGCCACAACCATCTTGAGGCCTTCTCTGCTGCTTCTATGATATTGCAGATGGCTTTCCTCTTTCACTGACCCACGATGCCTAGATTACTTAAGGATCTGGCCAAGGAACGGGCTGCAAAACCACTGCATCTGCCCCCCACTGGTAGGCACCTTGCTCTCCATCCAGCCTGCTGACGGTCGCTGACCAGTCCCACGTACTTGGATAGTATAATATATTGAATATCCTTTCAGGGCAATTGGCAGATGATTAAAAGAGATATGAAAGCATGGATGGGGCTGTTATAATTAATGTATTCACGATAGCATTTCTGACACACTGAGAACTATAAATTATATATAACTTATTAAGCTTACTTGAAAATATGACGGTTAAAAGAGGAAACAAGTCATGGAATTGCTTATTCGTAATATTTATAAAACAGTTTCAATTACATTCAGATTACTTTTCCATAAAACTCAAGTCTGGTTTGTAGTGTGTTCATAATGTATGCATTTGAAACATGGTTACCACAAATAAATAAATAATCAGAACATTATGCTGAACGATGGAGGAGAATAAATCTAATCTAACAACCTTACCACACCGAATATAAACACGGAAATTTACATTTACATTTACATTTACAGCATTTAGCAGACACCCTTATCCAGAGCGACTTACAATTGGTACAGTCTTACAATCCAAGCAATTGTGGGTTAAGGGTCTTGCTCAAGGACCCAACAGTGGTAGATTGGCAGAGGTGGGATTTGAACCCTGGACCTTCTGGTCCATAGTCCGGTACCACAGTCCACCGTTGGAAATGAACGTTGGACGACTGCAAGTTGCTCTTGTAACAAATGTAATTGGAACCATCTAGCTACCATTACTTGTCAATAACAGCATCCTTGACTGAGGATTCAGCTGTCTTTTGACTGCTCTAGCGGTGCTTTTAGCGGCATCTCTTTTGGCTAAGAATTTTTATTTTTGGCGTATCTAGAAGAAAATAAACCACAGATTAAGACACACTCTCATCTAAGAAGCGCATGTGACTCAAATCGTGAATTTTCCAGTGCACTCAGATGTGCTACAGCACCTTAAACTGTCATTCCTGTTGTCTAGAAACAAAGGCTATGTTCAGAGTGCAGTGCAAGTTAAATTTCATTCTCAAATCCAATATTTATACCGAGTATCTACACTGCTCATTACAACAGACCAGTTCGGATTGGTCTGTTTGGACTGTAGTCTCACTTGCTTATTCAGATTGCTACCTGGACATTTGTAAACCCACATTCATGCATTGAGAGACATATTTCTTCAAAAACTGTGTGACTATTTCTAAGTTAATTTAATTTCGATTGAATGGATGCATCTACTACCAGTGGACATGTCACGTCTTTGTCTCTCCAGGCTATAGTTCAGAGATACTGTATCACGCTGAAGTTCATCCATGTTCACGTTATTGTTGTTATCATTGTCACAATCTCTGACATCAGTTAGCGTTGAGCACCGAATGACTTAGAAACATCAAAGTCTGATCTGACCGATCAGACTGAGTTGCATGATGCTGATTGGATTTGAAACTGCTTACAAATGTGGTTTGAATCTGATTTGGGAAAATTGGATTTCTTGTGATTTTTTTTTTAATCAATCAGACTGTGCAGTATTTGTCCAGCTCAAGTCACATTTGACCTAAAATCTGATTTGAGCTGCCAGTCTGAGCACAGCCTAATAGGATGAATCTAAAAAAGCCGTACAATTTTGTTTTTTGGTTATTCTCATAATAAGTCTGTATCTCATACTAGTGTGAAAATATGATATTTCTTATACAACATGCATGTGTAGAACCACAAGGACCGCACAAAATATAGTGTAATTACAGTCATTTTAATTATAGTCACATTGTTAGTTGTCATGAAAAGGTTATTTAGATGTCGCGTACTTCTGCGAAGAAGCACTTTTAGTAAAGTGCTTCTCATATGGGTAAATGACAACAGGATTTTTAATTAGACCACAGTTATTTGTTCCATCATCTACAGTCACAACCTACAGTCTTTGCTCTGCTAAGGTGGTACTCAAACACTCCTATAATTACTGTAACCAAATGTTAACAATAAGCATTTATAATAGTGATTTAAACCACTTACCTAACTACTGCACGCTCTAGATAATAAAACAGCAAAGCTTCACTGTATAAAACATACTGCACAAACATTTCTTATAAATGTGTTATACTGTGCAAAACATTTTTAATCACTACATTGGTTATTATTTATTAATAATACAGCAGTTTTAATGTCTGATATCGTACACGGTTTATACCTGACAACTTCCATGCAATAGAGAATTTATAAAATAAAATCAGTATATATCTACTCCATATGCTAAATTTGTATTATATACCACTTAATATTCACCCTCCCCAAAGTAAACACTGATTGGATATACGGGGGTGTGAAAAGTGTTTGCCCCCTTCCTGATTTCCTATTTTTTTGCATGTTTGTCACACTTTGATGTTTCGGAACTAAATATTAGTCAAAGACAACACAAGTAAATACAAAATGAAGGTGTTTATTATTAAGGGAGAAAAAAATCCAAACCTACATGGCCCTGTGTGAAAAAGTGATTGGCCCCTAAACCTAATAACTTCTTGGGCCACCCTTAGCAGCAACAACTGCAACCAAGCATTTGTGATAACTTGCAATCAGTCTTTTACAGCATTGTGGAGGAATGTTGGCCACTCCTCTTTGCAGAATTGTTGTAATTCAGCCACACTGGAGGGTTTTCCAGCATGAACGGCCTTTTTAAGGTCATGCCACAGCATCTCATTAGGATTCAAGTCAGGACTTTGACTAGGCCACTCCAAAGTCTTCATTTTGTTTTTTTCCAGCCATTCAGAGATGGACTTGCTGGTGTGTTTTGGATCATTGTCCTGCTGCAGAACCCAAGTTCGTTTCAGCTTGAGGTCACGAACAGATGACCGGACAGGATTTTTTTGTAGTAGTCAACAGAATTCATAGTTCTGTTTATCACAGCAAGTCTTCCAGGTCCTGAAGCAGCAAAGCAGCCCCAGACCATCACACTACCACCACCATATTTTACTGTTGATATAATGTTCTTTTTCTGAAATGCTGTGTTACTTTTACACCAGATGTAATGGGACACACACCTTCCAAAAAGTTCAACTTTTGTCTCGTCAGTCCACAGAATGTCTTTTGCTCAACAGTGATTTTCTCTTGGAACTCTGTCATGCAGGCCATTTTTGCCCAGTCTCTTTCTTATGGTGGAGGCATGAACACTGACCTAAACTGAGGCAAGTGAGGCCTGCAGTTCTTTGGATGTTGTTGTGGGGTCTTTTGTGACCTCTTGGATGAGTCATCGCTCTTGGGGTAATTTTCGTTGGCCAGCCACTTCTGGGAAAGGTTCACCACTGTTCCATGTCGTCACCATTTGTGGATAATGGCTCTCACTGTGGTTCACTGGAGTCCCAAAGCTTTAGACGTGGCTTTATAACTCTTTCCAGACTGATACATCTCAATTACTTTCTTTTTCAATTGTTCCTGAATGTCTTTGGATCTCGACATGATGTGTAGCTTTTAAGGATTTTTTGGTGTACTTCACTTTGTCAGGCAGGTGCTGTTTAAGTGATGTCCTGATTGAGAACAGACGTGGCAATAATCAGGGCTGGGTGTGGCTAGAGACAGTGAACCCAGGTGTAATTAAACCATAGTTACAATGGGGCAAAAAAGTATTTAGTCAGCCACTGATTGTGCAAGATCTCCTAATTAGGAAGATGACAGAGATCTGTATGCATAGTCAAGTAATGTTTTAACAAGGGGGAGGGGGGTGGGATTTACTTTTTCACACAGGGCCATGTAGGTTTGGATTTTTTGTCTCCACCTTCATTTAAAAAACTGCATTTTGTGTTGTCTTTACTTTGTTTACTTGTGTTGTCTATGACTAATATTTAAATTGGTTTGTTTTTCCGAAATACTTAAGTGTGACAAACATGCAAAAAAATAGGAAATCAGGAAGGGGGCAAAAACTTTTTCACACCACTGTATCTTTTAAACTGAATGAGAGTTTGCACAGCTTAAAATTGAGACAGCCAAGAGGAAAAAGCAGCAAAGGAGTGGATTTGTCTCAAAACATCTTATAGATGCTGTTGCCACAGTAACCGGGGTTGAAGGGCTCAGTCATCCTTGTGTCCCTTATGCATATAAGCATCGTTTGGGACACAAGCTGATATGCAGTTTTTGGCTGATATTTCGTATAGCTCATAAAATAACAGGAAGTCATTTTACTCTACTAGTGTTTCTTTTAAGGTGATGTATTCTGCGTAAGAATTTATACTGAGTGTATTATAAAGTTTTACTAGCTCCAGAGATCCCTGGTTCGATCCCGACCTCGGACTCCACCTGTGTTCAGTGTTAATTTTGTTGACGAATGATTTTTGTCTCTTTTTTTCTCACGAAAACGAGACAGTGACTAAAACAAATGAATTGACACTTTTGTCAATGAAAAAAAATGAGACAAAAATGTTTGGCAGAGACGAAATCCAATCAGATCTGACAAGTTAGGAAAAAATCCAATCATAGCTTTAGTACATGTGGAAAGGCGGGACATGTTGGATAGCGATTCAGTCAGTAATGCGGTAAGACACACACATTTGATCTAACCCCGGGAAGACCGTACTAGCTCGACACTACCAGCAACACCTGGGAGAAAGAGGAGAGTCGATATATGGGCACATTTCTCATTTGATATCAAGGAAAACAAGACTCTTTGTAAACCCTGTAGGGCGTCATCTCCGGTAAAAATACAACAAAGTTTAAACAACATCTGCAGGCATGTCGTCCTGAAACTGCAGTCAAGCTATCAGCACCTAAATGGCAAATAAAGTAGTTTTTCTGTTTCAAATAGCCATTGATGCCAAATGTGACGTTAAATAAAACAAAGCCCAAAACAGGTCAGGTGGTGTGGTTACAGAACCCTGCGATAGACTGGCACACCGTCTAGGTTATATCTCTACGACTGCCCAGTGAATTTCGGGGCAGACCCCATGTGACACTGACCAGGATAAGTGGGGGTGAAATGCTTTGCCTATTTATTTGTTTGTTTGTTTATTTCACTAACATGCACTCACTCACTTTTTCCCTCTTAAAGTTAGGAGTAGATCATAGTAAAAATAAAAGTTATTCATAAAGCATCTGAACTCCTAAAGGAGTTCTCTTAAGCAGAGGAGAAACGGAGGACAGACGATGAAGTAGAAGAAATGTTCTCCAAACATAACAATGAGTTCATCAAACGCTACCAGTTAGATCATTCCAAAAATGACCAGCATGGTAAATAAACTGTCCAAAAAACACAGGTAAACACGTGTGTGATTATTGTGAAATAGGCAGAAATAGCCTATGTCTGTTATTTCAAAGTAAAGACTATAAGCTATAATATATACACTATAAGTAGCTATATTTCCCCAATCACAGCCTTCAAAGGAATACATCATGCCTAGCAACCGTGTCAACTTTGCCTCATTACTAATATAAAAGTCTTTATTGTCTTGTCCTTGCCCAGAGTTGCTCTGAGATCGCTTCTGAATCACTCTTAAGGTCTTTTCACACCGAGTTTGATTTTTATGCAAGAAAAAAATGGATGTGATTTTTAATGTAGTGGGACCTTTTGTCTAAACACTCTGAAAACTCTGTCTACTTTTGCTTTCTTTACTTTCCCTTCTCTTATGTGTCTTTTGCCTTTAAGCTAAAACTCCTGGGAGTTTTATGCTAAGTTAGAAGCTCTCCAAGAGGATTCTTGGAATCGTTTTGAATATGGCCAATGCTATTTAAATCTACTGGCTAGAGAGGGTTTTTACAGTGACAACCATTGCACACTAACAACAGCGTTGTGTATATTTTGTATAGTTATTTCAACTTATGGCAATGTTTTCTTTTCAGACACTAGAGTCTGATGCCCATTGGGGTAAGCCTGTGTAAATGTTTGTTGCATTATGGCAGTTATCAGGCAGAGTAGGCGGTTATGTAGTGAGTAAGCAAGTTATTACCAGAATGCCTTTTTTTAATGGAAACATCCTGTGCTGTCTTACAAAATAAACAAACCGTATTCTTTACTCATTGTAACTTTTTGTTTGTCTTGAGGAAATGGACTGTAAAAAGGTCCAGGGTATGAAACCAAAAGTGCTATGATATTCTTCACTGGAGCAAACACAGCTGAGATTCATAAGGAGTGCTCACAGAATCCACTCTAATCAGTGCTTGCAGTTAGACTTTCTCCTACAATGACCATGCTGCTGTAGATGAAGAAATCAATCGAAGCTGGCACTTGAAGCTTATATAATGCTGGCCAAAATCAAGTGACCTGCTCTCTGTCAGGCCTTCGTTTGATTGGTTTCAGAAAGTCCCAGTCTAAAAAAAAAAAAAAAAAAAAAGTTATGTCATTTTGTAGTTCTGACACAACGTAACTGTTATACGATTATGGATTTGGTCTGTCCAGAATTTCAAACAACAACTCTCATTACTCCCTGAGGGATAATCAAGGCTTAACCTATTTATTGGCAGTCTTATTTATGCTTGTTTACACTCCAACATGCACAACTAAGCTGTCAAGTGTAGTGTTGGTCCTAATCGATATTATTGAATGTTGTGATGATTTAATTAGGCAGCAATATTATTCAACGTATGGTTCTTTCATTTTGTTTAATAAAAGTCTGGTGAAGAATTTTAACTTTTATTGCATAAAGAAGATGTGGAAAACTAGCGGATGTTAATGTGGCACCTGTGCCGAGCGAATTCACTCTGTACTTCAAAGTGGAAGATGAACAAGGATAAATTAATGTGTTTCGCAATGGAATATACTGCAAAAACCCTGCAAGCATTGCAGCAGGTCAGACCAGGCATGTGTTATGTAGTTTTCAGACAGTTTGTTAGCAGAAAGAAGTGGTCTATGCTGTTAGGCCTGCATTAGCTTGTTATCCTGATGTCTGAGGTTTCACAGGAAAATCAGTGCATCTCTCACACTACTCGCAGCTTGAGCCCATTCTGCCAATGTCCTGACTGCAGAAATGTTACAATGATTTAACCAATTACTGAGTTCATCTTCATATTAGAATCCTAGACGGTAGCTGGGTTTTTGGCATTTATACGCATTGTCAAAAAAATAATGCACAGATTGGATTGCTGTAAACTCTATGTAGACAATTACATGTAAATAATTACGTATGGTCTGAGTAGACACTGGTTCTTGCCACAAGAGGGCATAAAAGTGCTTCCCCTGCTGCCCTATAAAAAGGCTCTCAGAGGCTGCTTTTGGGTAGTGTACCACTTGGTGAGAGATTGTTGTAAGCTAGACATGCTTCTGTGAAGTACTGAAAGACATTTTGCACAGTTGACAGACTTTGAGAGGGGGTGCATCATTGGACTGAGAGAAGCAGGATGGTCGTTTCGACTAATCTATTACCTGTTAGGTGTTGGGAGCAGTGGGTTCGTGAGCTCATGCACACATGATCCAGAAGGCCCAGACAGACCACCAGTAGAGAGGATTGTTTGATTCGCCGACAAGCACGAGCCACTCCTATAGTTTTTCAGACACAGATGGTACCTTTACTACACACCCCTGTCTCTGCCTGGACCATTCCAGGTTATTAGCAGAAGGAAATTTGTTGTCATGGTGGCCATTACGTGTCCTGCCATTGACAGCCAGCCACTGTCACCTTCATTTGCAGTGGTGTTGCCAATGAGAAATCTGGACTGCAATCCAGCTTCTGATCCGACGATGGTCAGATTCCTGTATGGATGCCCCATGGTGAGTGCTTCAATCCTGCCATTGCTGTGGCGACACACTGCCCCAACTGTTGGTGATGGATGTGGATCTGTGGGCAATTTATAGGAAATTCATCTCGAGCTACCAGTCCGAAATAAATATTTTCAGTTTTTCCAATACAGGCTCTGTGGCTCGTTGTTCATCACCATAGGGTGGATACTGCAACTGATTTGTCTTCTTTACGAAGGGAAAGTCTGAGCATGAGAGTTGGAAGAGAGAAAATGGGATTACATAACTAAATACAGTGTTTGCACCTATGTCCATAGTTAGGTTCGTGCATAAAGCGTATTTGTGCTATTATGTAGTAGTAGAGACGTACAGACAGATGACTGGCTAAAGATAAAATTCTCTCCTCGTCATGATTTGTAATGGTGTAAGCTACAGTTATTTAATTCACCTCAATGTTTAAATGGGTAGCTTATCTGATTCAAACATACTGTACAGTGACAAGGATATTTATCTTGTATTTATCTTGCAGTGTATTTTATTTAGAACTGTAATTACGTTTGACTTTTTAATGTATTTATTTTCTTTTCAGGGGTGTCCTGAACTACCAGCCAATCAGAAATAATTTTCCATATCCACAGTATAAACATACAGAGTAACACACAAGTATGTATTGTGAATTGTTCTGATTCAATTTCAATGCATATCATGGTGGCAAGCTAGTTTGTGATCTTTTAATGTTATGAGAGTGGAGAGAAATAGTCATTTTCATTCAAAACAGTTCTTTTTCTTCAAAGTTCATTTCCTGTAAGTCTACCTGTTATTTTATTTTAATTATTGTATTTTAAAATATGTTTTCTCTGTTAATATATATTAAGTTTCTGTTTATTTAAACTATTACTATGAACTTACTAATTAGGGTCCCTTTTTGAGTCTTGGTTCTCCCAAGGTTTCTTATATAATATATTATTATAATGTTTAGGGAGTTTTTCCTTGCCACTGTTGCCTTAGGCTTGCTCAGTTAGGGATTTGTCTTATATTTTAGAAGATAATCTAAAATTGTAAAGCTTCTTTGAGACAATGCTCCGTTCTAAAAAGCATTTACATTTTTAAGTTGACATTTACCTTTGTTTTCCTTAGCTGTTTACGAGTGTATACAGCAAGAAATCATTGTAATTACCTGGCGTTTTGAGTTTTGTCTCCTTTTCATGTCTTTATTGAAGCATTGAAGCATGAACCATTCATAGTCCAGGCTAGAAAATGTATGTGAACACTTGTATGTAACAACTGCTGAAAGCTCTTTGAATCAGCATTGATGTTTCCTGTACCTGTTGATTTGTACAATAGTGAAAGGGAATTTGAGCCTCTTTTAGGATTTCCGTCCTGAAAAGCCCTATTCAGGCCATGCCACAGTGTACCAACAGGGTTAAGGACTAGACACTACCTTGGTCATTCCACAACACAATTGTATTATAAACCATTATGTTTAGTATTTACTTGTGTTATAATAATGTATCTTGGTGCATCATAATGCATAATTTTCTTTCAAGCTTAAGATGACAGACCATTATACTGACAATTTTTAATTCTTTATTATTACAAACTTTCCACTCCCGAAGATGGCAAAACAACAACAAACTATGATGCCTCTCAGGTGGATAAGATTATCTTGGTTATAGTGGGGCAAAAAGTATTTAGTCAGCCACTGATTGTGCAAGTTCTGAGAGAGAAAGATGATAGAATTCTGTATTTTCATCATAGCTACACTTCAACTATGAGAGACAAAATGAGAAAAAACAAATCCAGGAAATCACATTGTAGGATTTTTAAATAATTTAATTGTAAGTCATGGTGATAAATAAGTATTTGGTCACCCACAAACAAGCAAGATTTCTGGCTCTCACAGACCTGTAACTTCTTCTTTAAGAAGCTCTTCTGTCCTCCACTTGTTACCTGTATTAATGGCACCAGTTTGACCTCGTTATCTGTATAAAAGACACCTGTCCACAGCCTCAAACAGTCAGACTTAACTCAATCTCAGCCATGGCCAAGGGCAAGGAGCTGTCAAAGGACACCAGGAAGAACACTGTAGACCTACAGCAGGCTGGGAAGAGTGAATCTACATTAGGCAAGTAGGTTGGTGTGAATAAATCAACTGTGGGAGCAATTGTAAGAAAATGGAAGACATACAAGACCATTGATAATCTCCCTCGATCTGGGGCTCCACGCAAGATCTCATCCTGTGGGGTCAAAATGATCATGAGAATGGTGAGCAAAAATCCCTGAACTACACGGAGGGATCTGATGAATGACCTGCAGAGAGCTGGGACCAAAGTAACAAAGGCTACCATCAGTAACACACTACACTGAGAGGGTGCCAGGTGTGTCCCCCTGCTTAAGCCAGTACATGTCCAGGCCCGTCTGAAGTTTGCCAGAGAGCATATGGATGATCCAGAAGAGGATAGGGAGAATATCATGTGGTCAGATAAAACCAAAATAGAACTTTTTGGTAAAAACTCAACTCGTCATGTTTGGAGGAAGAAGAGTGCTGAGTTGCATCCCAAGAACACCATACCTACTGTGAAGCATGGGGGTGGAAACATCATGCTTTGGGGCTGTTTTTCTGCAAAGGGGACAGGACGACTGATCCGTGGTAAGGGAAGAATGAACGGGGCCATGTACCATGAGATTTTAAGACAAAACCTCCTTCCATCAGTGAGAGCATTGAAGGTGGAACGTGGCTGGGTCTTCCAGCATGACAATGATCCCAAACACACCGGTCAGGAAACGAAGGAGTGGCTCCGTGAAAAGCATTTCAAGGTCCTGGAGTGTCCAAGCCAGTCTCCAGACCTCAGCCCCATAGAAAATTTGTGGAAGGAGTTGAAAGTCTGTGTTGCCCAGCGACAGCCCCAAAACATCATTGCTCTAGAGGAGATCTGCATGGAGGAATACCAGCTACAGTGTGTGCAAATCTGATGAAGACTTACAGGAAACTTTTGACCTCTGTCATTGCCAACAAAGGTTATGTTACAAAGTATTGAGTTGAGCTTTTGTTATTGGCCAAATACCTATTTTCCACCATAATTTACAGTTAAATTTTTTTGAAAATCCTACAATGTGATTTCATGGATTTTTCTCATTTTGTCCCTCATAGTTGAAGTGTACCTATGATGAAAATTACAGACCTCTCATCTTTCTAAGTAGTAGAACTTGCACAATCATTGGCTGACCAAATACTTTTTTGCCCCACTGTATTTCAATTCCCTTGTTTTGCTCTGAAAAGTGATTTTGTTTTATGTCTCAGTGTGTGAACATTGTTTCAGAAGCACTGAGGTACATTCAGGTGGTGTTATTCCAACAGCCATGCAGCACAGGTCTTTCCATTAACCTCCAGTTTATTCAATGTTTTTCTTGCATTCACTTCTAGTGATAGAAGTCACAGTACTGAATTATCCCTAGTCGTAGAAACAAATAACAACACCCAGGGCTTTTGTAGATTTTTACAGCTTCAGGCATCTCTGTTTCCAATGAAGACATGTCTGTCGAGCATATACAGATTTGTGTGTATAGTAATTGGAGGGCACAACATTTAAACACTGAAAATAAAGAAGAAAACCTTGAATATGTAAGAAGTCTTTATTTTTTAATATATATCTCACCTTTTCAAAATAATTATGATTGCTAGTGTCAGATACTTCTGATGCTTGCAGTTTTGTAAGGTACTTCTGGGCATTGCTTTAGAACTGGCATACGTTAGGATACTCTTGCGTCGTTTAGTATGCATGCTCCTGTATTTTCCATGTAAATGTCAAAAGCAACGATAATGACAATAATACAACTAACTGGTGAAATGCTGCATTTTTAACTCACTGTATTTCAGGATACCAGCCATAAGCAGTGACTTCAGTAATGGTCATGATGGGCTTAGATGTATAAACATTTTTATCAGATTTCATTCTTGAACCAATGGATTTCCAACAAAATACTGAGTGACTGCAAATACTGAAAGGAAACGTGATGGGTTGCTTACAATATGTCCAATTTAAGTGCAGATCTTACACAGTACTGCAAATACTGTTGGTGAAAATGTATGTATTTTCTTTCCCCACCCCTGACCTCTAAATGTAACACAAAAATGACCTATTGATGAACAATCTTGTCAGTGCAGGCTAGGCTCTGTGGTTCAATGCTCATCATCGTAGGGTGGATACTGGAATTAATTTGTCCTTTTTTACATTAGGAAAATGTCCAAGCATAAGAGTTTGGAAGGGAGGAGGAAATTAGATATTATTATGTTATGTCATTATAATAGGAAATTAGATCAAAACACTTTCTCTTTGAATGACATACTGCACAGATGACTCTGAAATACTTAACTTTAAAACAAATTTAACTCTAAGCCAAGGGTTCCCAAACTGTTCTGCCGTGCGCCCTTTTGTAAAAGAATATTTTCAAGCCCCCTCCCCATTTCAACATGCACATACACTTCTTTTGCTTTCAAGCTAACGGGTATATTTTCATACATAAAGCGCACCGGGTTATAAGGCGCATGAAATGAAACAAAACTCTTAAGTTCCGTCGGAAGCTCAGTTTGGTCTTTACCTGGCGCAGGGCGTCTTCTGGCTTCCTCCACTTCCTTATCACTGATTCGTTAATGTTGAATTCTCTCGCAGCTGCTCTATGTCCATGTTGTACTGCGTGACTGATAGCGTTGTGTTTGAAATCCGCTTCGAAAATGAATGAATGAATGCACGTACCCTAATGCTGAAGCACATACCGTATTACTCCGCGATGCTGCGCACTACGGTTGCCTTAAGCTTTGTAACCTACCAAAGACCGTGCTAAAACATTTTGACAGATTTATGAGCGCCGTGTACCATCTACAATCGGTTCTAGGTCAGGAAGCACAACCAGAATTAATTCATACATTAGACGCACCGCATTTAAAGGCGCACTGTCGATTTTTGAGAAAATTAAAGGATTTTTAGTGTATGGTCCGAAAAATACGGTAATGTTTACTGTTCTGAGCAAAGCTTTGTATTTTAAAGTTGTATTCCCATATAAATAATCACGCATAACATAATATATTTAATTAAGGTGATGTATTCTTAAAATTCTTGTACATTCTCAAAGTATACTTTCACCTATTTCTTTCTGTTGTAAGACAGGAAACTTCAGAGATCACCATGGTAAACTTAATAATTTAAACAATACCCTCGAATAAAACTGCTGAAATTCCTATCACTGAATTGTTTTCTATGTTCTATTTAATTATAATACATTCATGTGAAAGCTATTAATTAGCTATACGGTATCATTTGCATGTAAAAGATAAGGATAATTGCATGTATAATGGATAGTCAGTGGAAGCTCTTTCTCTTTTGACCGTGTGTTATACTGTTGTGAATAACTTTGCCAGCTTGAAATCGGCTTCACTGTTCATCCTCCAACCGACCCATGAAAGCAGAGTTTTCCCTTAAGGAGGGGAATCTGCTGACTCACTTTGCTTCTGCATTTCCCTGCAGCCTCGGCATGACGTCGTTTGTCAACAGATAATATCATTGGCTTGTGTTGACTGCACTCGCAAATGGATAAAACCATTTTCTGCATAAGCAGGGGGTTATATATTCAAGTGAATTGACTTTGGCCTCGCATTGTTCTGTCGTCACACTGTGCACCCCCCACATGAACTTGGACATTTCATGCTGCTGTTCTGACGTCACGTGTTACTGGTCCCTGATATTCGGGCAGTCGTTATTATTGAACACTGACAAAAGAAATTACCTTTACAATGGATTTATTACAGGTGTCATACAGTATGTATCTTATACTTGTAATGTGTAGCAGAATTCACTGTTTTCAACATGTACCTTGCTGAGCCCCGCCGCAATAGTGAAGCATTTACCACACTTTTGTATGGCAGTGTAATAAATATCTCTCACTGAGAAATTTGTTTTAGAGGTAGTCTGTAGACTAAACTGTGTTGAATGAGGAATGTTGTTGAAAGGTTATTGCAAACCACAGATGGTTGCTTTAAGACTACAAAGGAAGACCACCTTCCCTTCGATTATGTGAAAATGCAGTAATTAAATGTTTACCAAAGTCTCTGTACAATACTGATTAAGTACTCTTGGTGGAATTCAATATTTTAGTAAAGCAAGTGATATCAAATATTTCAGTGCTGCATTGCATTGTTTGTTTATTAAACTCAGAAAGTCCTTAAGTGAACAGGGCAGCACAGCATGTAAAATCTGCTTTGAAGGCCCAGACACAGACCTAATAGACACTTTGAAGGTTGCGCATCTCAGGGAATCTGTGGGGCAAACAAAGTATGCATAAAAAATATAGGAAATATAGGAAAGACTACCACTAATAGGACAAATGGCTTTGAATGCATCATCTTGAGCCATGCTCGGATGCACGGGCTTCACTGGCAGCGAATGAAATGTGGGTGTGTGTTTTGCACAGCAAATAAAATCTCACCGTGTATTAGACAGTGTGTGCTTTTATTTGTGCTGCCCTGAAGCACGGCTTCTCTTAATGATGATTGATCGGCTTCTCGATGTACAGTAAATTGGCAATTAGGAACATGACTGACTTCTCAAACTTCAATAAATTGGTGCCAGTAAATCTTCCAGTGTAATTACAGTATTTACAAAGCTAAAAAAACAAGATGTGGTACTTACCGAAGATAAAAATAAACTACAACCTAACTAACTAACCAACTGATGGCCGTCCATCGCTGCTGTCAAGCCAGAGATAAGTGGGATGTATTCAGAAATGTAATTTGTATGTAAACAGTGAGTGGGTACATCTTGTTGGAGTCATACTTTTAGTGAGCATCTGTCCGGCGGCACAAAATTGAATCCTATTAGAATGCAGCCACTGGGGACTGAGCGGTGTCCTTTGCTCAGGTGGTCTATGAATGTCATTTGTTTGCTTTGAGACAGATCCAAATGAGGCAGAAATCTGGCAGTGGAAGCTTAGGCTGTGTGTGGAAGAGAACCAGCACCTTTCTGACTGACACTGAACTACTAATTGGCAAACTGGGCTCAAGAAGAGATTGCGGTGTAGGAATTTGGAAGGATGGATTTGACAAATGGATTTGACAAATCTGGAATGGTTCTCATTTCACCAGCGAGGGAACAAGAGATGAGGGCTGGTTTAGTGGCTGAAAGCGAAATAGGAATGTTCTGCAAAGGTCTGACCCTATATCTCGGCTCCCTCTTCAGATTCCAAGAGACTTTCAGCTCGGACTCTCTGCCATGCCTGACCTATCCCATCCACTGGGGTCCTCACTGACAGAGAGGCGAAATGAGAAAGAGAATGAGAATCACATTGTTCTTGAGTATGTGTGTAAAGATTGGTAAAAGAAGTGTGGACACGCTCAGCCTGCATGTCAACATCATTTGTACACGTGTGTTTATCAAGTTGACATTTACACAGAATAGTACTTAAAGTGATATATTGGGGGCATAGCTTAGATAGGCAGCTTGGACAGCTGTTTGTTATGCTCTTTGTACTGTGGTACAAAGTTTGTTGGTAGAAAGTTAGTTATTACAGTCAAAATGTAAAACATGGGTAGCACTGGCGTCTCACAGCGAGAAGGTCATGGGTTCGATCCCAGGTGGCGCGGTCTGGATCCTTTCTGTGGGGAGTTTGTCCTCCCTGTGTCCGTGTGGGTTTACTCATGGCTCTTCAATTTCCTCCAACATTTCAAAGACATACGTCTTCGGTTAATTAGTGTTTCTAAAGTGCCCCTAGCCTGTGAGTGTGTGTAGGAGTGTGTGAGCATGTGTGCTCTACGATTGATTGGTGCCCTGTGTGGGGCTGTTCCTGCCTTGTGCCCTGTGCCACCAGCAAGTCATCGGCTCTCCCGCGACCCTGTCCAGGATAAAGCAGATAAGAAAGCGAATGAATGAGAATTTGAAAAATACATTCTTGGTCTAATATATTCTGTACAAGCCATACAAGCAAAGATTGCAACTGCAGATGCACCATGACCTTGTCAGGACTTAAAAAACAACCTTATCTCAGCATTTTGCATATTTATGTTCACCTGAGCCTGTAGGATCTCTAGAGCAAGGACTTGCAATGTTTTGTACCTACTCATTCCCCAGTGTGTCAACCATTTTCTCTCTCTCTCTCTCTCTCTCTCTCTCTCTCTCTCTCTCTCTCTCTCTCTCCCTCTCTCTCCCTCTCTCTCTCCTCTCTCCTCCTCTCTCCCTCTCTCTCCCCCCTCTCCTCTCCCTCATCTCCCCCTTCTCTTCTCCTCCTCTCGTTCGCCGTACGCTCTCTCCCCGCTGCCTCCCCCTCTCTCTCCTCTCGGCAACTTCCCTCTCTCTCTTCTCTCTCTCTCTCTCTCTCTCTTTCTGAAAATGGGAGATAATGGTTATGTCTACATCCCTACAACCTCTATCAATATATTACCACCTGCTTACCTGCTTACCTGCAACAATGGTCATGTTGTAGGAAGGAAGTTGTGGGCATGGGTAGAAGACTCTATTGAGAACATCATCTACTTACACTATGACGATACACATTTTGTGTGAAATTTCACTTCTTAGATTGAATGTTTTTTACTTTTGGATCACCGTTCTGTTTTTTTCTCCCTTTTCTCCCCAGTTTGGTCTGTCCAATTCCTCTTCCTGACGCTCTCCACAGTGTCATCACCCCACCACCAAAAGGAGGAGAGCCATAGACCAGTGAGTGCCTCCGCAGGAGGCAGACTTCTAAGGTAAGTGGCCAGAGTAAAAAACAGAGCAATGTAGACTCTTATGTAGCGAACTAAGACTACACTTTAATTGGATTAATTTTTAATTAAACTTTGTTAATTAAAACATATATAATTAATTAAGAAATACGAGGCACCACCAAATCGATTAATGATAAATATAAATAATTAACTGGCCGATCTGGAAACCAGGAAAAAGAAACAACAACCTTGATCAGTCTAGTTCTGAATAGTGAATTCCGAGTAGTTTTCTCGACCCTTGAATGAATGAGCTCTCAAAACCAGTCGGCAACTTCAAAAAGGTTTTATAAACAAAGTTTATTAACTACAAAACAAGGCAAATACCAACAGATTATCTAAGGTAATAACGAGTGTATCACAGAGTTAAAATCATACAATGACGATGAACATGTATGTATCACAGTATGGAGAACAGGGAATAATGGCAAGCGTACATCTTACAGTAGTAAAATCGGAAACCAAGAGGAACCTAGTACTTTATCGGTTCGCGGAATATTACTAACGTTGCCATTGCTACTGGTAACTATTAAGTTGAGTGGGATAGTAGTTTAATTACTTAGGAGTGAATAAGTCTATTTGAACGTGGTTTAAAGAATTTAACAAATTGAGACCCCGAGCATCAGGGACCCAGATTAAGCCATAAATGTATCTCGCCTGGAAGGTCCTACTCGAGTGGTTTCGGGGCATTCCACCTCCCCCTGGCCCACCGTCCAAAGGCACTATTGGGGGAGCCTTTCGCGTCCGGTGCTGGCAGACCGTACTCGACCCGGCTTCTTCAGCGGCTATCTCTTTGGGTTTTCCTGCCGACGGTTTTAACCACGTTGAGTTGGTGACTTAAAATGGCGTCCTTCTTTCCCGATGTAGGCTGAGGGCTTCAACAGCGTACTCGTCGTCTCGCTGCGGACACTCAGATTTATCTTGGCCCAGATAAAGGTGGAGGTGGCTCGTTTCTAATACCACGAGCTTCAACAAAAACTTGGAAAAAAACTTGGGATGCACAAAATGGTCGAGCGTAGAGTCTGTTGGTCTTTCTAGTTCAGCGATCCGAAACTACTTAAGACTGCTGTACACAGGAAACTTTAAAGTAAACGCGAAAACTTGAGTGAAATGAATAATCAAAAACGTTACAAAAAGAAAAACATAAAACACATAAAGACACAAGACTACACACGAATTTGAAGTTTAACTTAACTTCTCGGTCGTCCCGGTTGCTTTTGAATGCTCCCGCTCAGGGGGCGGGACATAAGGAGTTGCCCTTACTTAGCCAATGAGAAGCTGACTCCTCAGTAAAGCTCTCCTATCGCGGTTGCCTTATTTCACCATAAGCCACAGACGTCTAACTTGGATTAAATAATATTCCTACGTATCTAAAAGAGATTGAAAAGTATCACACAATAACTAAAAATCCTCAAGTTACAATTTAGAAAAAAAAATGCAGACTTCGTTGTAAGGTTTCAGATGATCAAAAGCTCACCTTGTTGAATAACTTAGACCAATCGTTAACGCATTCTAACTACAGCGCCGGCATTTACTATACTTTTACTAAACAATACTATGATTAATACAAGAGGTAGGAAGCGTTATAATGGTAAAAAACTTCACCATTCGTTCTTTTATGAGTATGACAAGTATTAAAAACCCGAGCGAGATCAATACACATCGGGCCAAAGCTGTGTACTCTCTAATATCAACCGGGATCACTTAAGAATTGAAAAATAAGAGAAAGATCATTATACTAAAACATTAACTGAGTAGATATGTGACAGTTCAGTAACAATGTATATAATGTGTGTGTGGATATGACGAAATATCCTTGATCCACTTCTTTGTATGAATCATCCAAATGAATATGGCATATTTGGACTCATTAGGAAGCCAATGTCATTTGTTCTGTAATAAAAACGTTTCGATGAAGATAGACTTTTCCCATCAGGAGATTAATACACTTATTAGAGTTGTGCTTCTTACAGGACGACGATCGTTTCTTGGTATGTAAATCCAGGGCTGTCTGCTGGCGCCCTTCCTGGGTGATAAGGCTTACAAAAGGCTTGATGAGGGGTTCAACAGTGTAAGTGGGTCAGGAAACCGTTTATTATCTTACCTTTTGGTTTGTGTGCTGATTAGCGTTTATCTTGCTTCCACAATCAGTGGTCTTGAAGGATGAAAGGAGGCGAGTCACCCTTTCAAAATTATAGCATGTGCTTAGTTTATGATTGGAGATGTCAAAGGTTGTATGTCTTGTTTGAACAGACGTCCAATTCCGTTGGAGTCAAAGGTGGGGGGGGGGGTTAAGATCTTGTCCAGATGTAGGGTCTTCTTGAATTCCAAGATGTTGTAAAGTTTACGACTTGGGGGAAGAAGGTAAAGAGAGGGAGATCCAGCGATCACGCTACACTTATTTACATTTATGGCATTTAGCAGATGCCCTTATCCAGAGTGACTTACAATTGATACAGTTAGAATCTAAGCAATGATGGGTTAAGGAACTTGCTCAAGGACCCAACAGTGGCAGCTTGGCAGAGGTGAGATTTGAACCCTGGACCTTCTGCTCCATAGACCCAGTTCTACTGGGAATGTGGAATAGAACCAATAATGAGCAAGCCTCCTGATAGCCAGTTAGTAAATTTAAAGGTAGCAGCCATTGATGGCTTCATTTCTCTCCAGACGGCTCCAAAATAGATAAGTCTTGTAGCAAACTTAAGTTTTGTAAGAAATGTTATTGTTTTTATTCTTATTATTAATGCAGCACTGGGGTCGTTAGGAGCACAGGAATAAGGTCATCCCAACATGACTTGAAGGTTAATACAACCCCAAATCAGAAACTGGAACAGTGTGGAAAATGCAAAAAGAAAAACAAAAACCTGCAGTGTTCCTTTTGTTTACTTTGAGGGATTGGAGATCACGCCTCTAAAGCTTGGGCTTGTGCCCTTGCCCTTTATGCACTGACATTCCTCCAGATTCCTTGAATTGTTTAATGATATTATGCACTGTAGAGGGAGAAATATGTAAATCCCTTCCAGTCTTTCCTTGAGGAACATTGTTTTTAAACATTAATCTTAAACTTTTCTTAAACGTTTGTTGATAAACTGGAGATCCTCTGCCCACTTTTACTCCTCAAAGCTTTTATACTACTTTTGTAGCTAAGGATACTACTTTTGTACCAAATCATGATTACAGTTTCCTGTTGACATCAGCCTGTTTGAAATCACATTATTTAGTTATTTTTTTACCTCATTAGTAGCCCTAAATTGCCCCATCCCAACTTTTTTGGAATGCATTGCAAGCTTGAAATGCAGGAATGGATGATTATTAGCAAATGAAATGAAATTGAGCAGAAAAAATAGAAATATCTTGGGTTCATACTGTCTGCAATGAAATAAAAGTCAAAGGAAATGTATGGAACACTGCGTATATCTTTTATTTGCATTTTCCATACTGTCCCAACCTTTTCTGATTTGGCATTGTAATATATGAAGACAAGAAGAGCTTCATATACATGAGTCATTACCAATGATAGATGTTTATATTATAATGCAGTGTATTAAAGATTAAAGCAATAACTGAATTCATAACGCGTAATTGGTGTTACCTGTTTTGCTGAGCCTGTTTTCTCAGAAATGGTGCAGTTTATAGAAACTTCTATAACTTTTTAAAGATCTAAGCATGCTAAAACTCACAAATCACAGCAGCTCATATCACCTGCAAAGCACCTTTCGTTTATGTTAAATACAGAGTGCTTTTGGGACTATGGACTTAACATTTCATTTCTTAAGGAGACTGAAATGAATGAAAGAGAAAACCTGTTCCTTTTAGCATATTTGAGAGAGCAGCAGCATTTAAGGCAATTGAAAAAGGACCTGAGCTCTGGAACGGTTTGGTGCACAGTAATTAAGAGCTGACTGACTGGAGACTTGCTGAGTTGTGATAAGGGATTTGTCGAGCAGAAAGGCTGTTAATAACTTTGTTTACTGCAGCAGACAGTAAGGTGTGTGGATGTAAATGCAGTGTATTGCCTCCTGCATTGCCCGAAGGAAGTGTAATGGTGCACAAACAAAGCCTGTATGTGTTATTGGTTGAACAAATATTAACTCTATTAACACAATCACAACGTGTCCATACCTGTGTAGTCATAGCCGTGTTTGTGGAAGCTCCAGGAAAAAGAAATCATTCCAATTTGAACTTTGTGGTTGGCTTGTTCGGTTAAAAACTACTTCTAATCATGTCCCTAATTTTATACTTGACTGATTTATCATTTTTGTACAAATTTAGTCATGTAAGTCATGACTAAGTCATTTAGTGTTTGTGGTCACGGATCTAAGGTAATTGAATTTGTTCTGTATCCTGAAATGCTAAATTTTTCTGAAGTATTCAGTATGTTGGTCATAAATCGAGCAGTCATTGAGAAGTCTTACAAATGTGATTGGTATTTACATATATAAAAAGACATAAATCACTAAGTAATGCAAGCAGGGCTTTTAAGCTGATTCCAGTTTGCCTTATAAAACAAGTAGATTTATTGAGTCCAACTAGAAGGGCTTCAAATGAGAACGTAAGGAACAGCATGAGTTCCGATCAATTCGTAGATTAGATTAAGCAGTGAATGTGGTTGAAAAGAGAAATCTCTTAAACTCTCTTCTTATAATTAAATACCGCCAGGAACCCAACTGCTGCAGAGTTCTGACTAAGCCTAAAGATGCCAGAGCTTACTCGCAGCTTCTTTTGTTCCCAGTTGTTTTGCAGCTTCGGTTCATGCACCAGCTTCAGTGTAAGAATCATTTACAATGGGATTATGCCTGGCACTGCTTTGCCACATCCAACTGGCTTTTTTTCTTGCATGATATCCATGTTGGTGTCTGGCATTGTTAAGGGCAGTGCTACTCTTTGACAATGTGCTGTAATATAATAATAATGTAATGTAATATAATAATGTAATAAGCTCAGAAAGCCATATTTGGGCAAACTACTGTATATAACAAAAACGATATTACATTTGAAGTTAAATATACTTAGTCATTTCAAAACACAACATCTTACATCATATAGTGGGTAAAAAAGTATTTAGTCAGCCACTGATTTTCCTACATAGAAAGATGAGAAAGGTCTGTAATGTTCATCATAGGTACTCTTCAACTACGAGATCAAAAAATCCAGGAAATCACATTGTAGGATTTTTAAAGAATTTAATTGTAAATCATGGTGGAAAATAAGTGTTTGGTCACCTACAAACAAGCAAGATTTTTGGCTCTCACAGACCTGTAACTTCTTCTTTAAGAAGCTCTTCTGTCCTCCACTCGTTTCCTGTATTAATGGCACCCGTTTGATCTCGTTATATGTATAAAAGACACCTGTCCACAGCCTCAAACAGTCAGACTCCGAACTTAAGACCAAAGAACTGTCGAAGGACACCAGGACAGAAATTGTAGACCTGCACCAGACTGGGAAGAGTGAATCTACAATAGGAAAGCAGGTTGGTGTGAATAAATCAACTGTGGGAGCAATTGTAAGAAAATGGAAGACATACAAGACCAATGATAATCTCCCTTGATCTGGGGCTCCACGCAAGATCTCATCCCATGGGGTCAAAATGATCAGGAGAACGGTGAGCAAAAATCCCTGAACTACACGGAGGGACCTGATGAATGACCTGCAGAGAGCTGGGACCAACGTAACAAAGGCTACCATCAGTAACAGACTACGCCGAGAGGGACTCAGATCCTGCAGTGCCAGGCGTGTCCCACTGCTTAAGCCAGTACATGTCCAGACCCATCTGAAGTTTGCCAGAGAGCATATGGATTATCGAGAAGAGGATTGGGAGAATATCATGTGGTCAGATGAAACCAAAATAGAACTTTTTGGTAAAAACTCAACTCGTCGTGTTTGGAGGAAGAAGAATGCTGAGTTGCATCCCATGTGAAGCATTGTGAAGCTGTTTTTTCTGCAAAGGGGACAGGAGGACTGATTCGTGTTAAGGGAAGAATGATCGGGGCCATGTATCATGAGATTTTAAGCCAAAACCTCCTTCCATCAGTGAGAGCATTGAAGATGAAACATGGCTGGGTCTTCCAGCATGACAACACACCACTCGGGCAACGAAGGAGTGGCTCCGTAGAAAGCATTTCAAAGTCCTGGAGTGGCCTAGCCAGTCTCCAAACCTCAGCCCCATAGGAAATTTGTGGAGGGAGTTAAAAGTCCGTGTTGCCCCAAAACATCACTGCTCTAGAGGAGATCTGCATGGAGGAATGGGCCAAAATACCAGCTACAGTGTGTGCAAACCTGAAGAAGACTTACAAGGAACGTTTGACCTCT
This sequence comes from Ancistrus triradiatus, assembly GCA_025084515.1. Lineage (NCBI taxonomy): Eukaryota > Metazoa > Chordata > Actinopteri > Siluriformes > Loricariidae > Ancistrus > Ancistrus triradiatus. Next base: position 82,501 of record JAJAGP010000123.1, on the reverse strand, counting down.
GTCATTGCCAACAAAGGTTATGTTACAAAGTACTGAGTTGAACTTTTGTTATTGACCAAATACTTATTTTCCACCATAATTTACAATTAAATTCTTTAAAAAATCTACAATGTGATTTCCTGGATTTTTTTCTCATTTTGTCTCTCATAGCTGAAGTGTAGCTATGATGAAAATTACAGACCTCTCTCATCTTTCTAAGTAGGAGAACTTGCACAATCAGTGGCTGACTAAATACTTTTTGCCCCACTGTATGTTACTCTAAAGACAAATATTTGATGTATTTTATGATCTGCATGTGACTTGTTGACAGTTAAGCTACCATACATTTGTACACACTTGCAATAGTGAACTGTGGTATGTTTGTTTCAAAATAAAAAATAATAATAAGAGTAACTGCTTCATAATGAAGTTATAAGTTACATTTTTGGCAGCATAATTTGGCCGATAGTTGGCTGTTAAACTTGGCAAACAAGTAACCACAGTAGTTGATACATTTTAGAATGAATTTAAAGGTCTGTATGTTAATGGTGCGACTTACAATATTTCGATTTTACGATGGAAACCTGATAATAAACATAAACACTTATTCAACAGAAACCATACTCTGAATTGTGACTTTCCAACTTTCCCAGGCCAGCGATTCTCTCCTGCAAGCGTATCATGAACCGGTGAGTTTAATATAGTCTATTCTTTATCAAATCGGAACCAACCTTATAAAACTTATAAACAGCTGAGCTTAAAACATTGACATTAACCTACAGTTGGTCAAAATCATTAATCACTTAACAATGGATTTGTCAGAACGTATCCCCATTGTAAATCGAGAACTACTTGTAGTTTTTACCAGTGTACATTAGCTTTCATGCTGCATCACACCTCCAAAGCTGAAAACAACAGATTCTGTCTGTAGAGGATCTTTCAAAGGGCCTGAGTTGCCCTTAGAGTAGTTCTGTTTTCTTCTCTGTGTCATGCAGGGATGTCTTAGAAGCCCCTGAGGGCCAAAGGAAGACAATAGGAATTTATTATGCGGTATGTAGCGTGATCTATACATATTTATAAGCAATAGTTTGACATTTTGAAGTAACGATTAATTCAGGGACTGTGAATGTGCAGATATGTTTTTTACATTGCAGTCACTGGCAAGTTAGAGATTAAAAGATGAGAATATCCCTCATTACCATATAAATAACCGTGAAGGAATAAGTAAATGTATGATCAGTGAACTCTGCTTGACTGAGAGAAAGAAAATTGGACACGTGATTTTGATTATAGCATGCCTATCTTTATTGGTTTCCGTAGTGTGTCAATCCTTGAATGAAGCAAGCAGGGTGAGTGACCCTGTGGCGATTAAATAAAACTGGGGTTCCCAACTGTAGCCTTGACTTTGCACACAATTATCTATGACTGATATTCGTAAGAGACTAAGGGAGAAGTGTACTGTATTTACTGGTATTGACTCGGCTTATGAACGGTTTTTTCAGCACATGCATTCAATCAAAGTGAAAGGCTATTTTACCTGGCTGATTGGATAACCTCTCCAGCTTGCTTTGTTGGCCTGCAGAGCATGTTTACAGGGCCAGATCCTCTACCTTGACACGGCCTTATAAAAACCCATGATCCATTATAGTGACAGCACATTTGCTGCAAGCCAAACAAATATTTCCTCAATCCATAACTTTGGCTGTTAGGTTGGTCACGTACACTTGAGCTATAGCATGTGTTTTTTAGATATACCAGATTCCTATAAAGTTGCTTTCTTATTCAGTGCTCTCTGTGACAACTTTTGTATATCCATCTGAGGATTTTTGTTTGTGTTATAAAGGATCCTCTTAAAATCTCTGAAATTAGCAAATTTACAAATGTGTTTTGAACTTGGGTTTCAAACTGCGATTATGTTTTGATGCAAGTTTGTAACAATCTGAATGTCTGTGAAAAGTAAATCTGGAGTACTGTAGAGGTAGTTTTCCTCATCATTCTGCACTCAATACCCCATAATGACCAAGTCAAAACAAAATGTTTGACTGTTTGCAAATTTATTGAAATGTTTGCAAATGTTGCATTGACATAAGTATTCAGACTCTTTACTCGGTACTTAGGTGAAGCACCTTTGGTTGTGATTACAGTCTCCAGTCTTCATGGGTATGATGTAGGGCTAGGTGGTATGGCCAAAAATGTATATCACGGTAGTTTTGTTGTGGGGATAATGGGCTTTTGTTTATTTAGAGATTGCACCATTAAAAAAGATAGCAGGACTGCTGGCTTGTGCCTGGCTCTGCACTGTTGCTAGCTTTAGCTTTAGCCTCTATGACTTTGGTGCTTTGTCAAACTCTGCATGTTCATCGGGGTGATGTTGTTTTAAATGTGTTATTAAATCCATTATTACGATCGTTTTCAGAGTTGATTCTTCACGGCTTATTTTCGCCATGTATGTAATCCAAACAGCACGCAGTAAAAGTTTCCATGGCGGAGACATAGTCGTGTTCAAAATGGAAAACAAGCTCATAGTAGTATCCCTAGTCCATCAATCAGTAATGTAGTATTTATGGAGACTATCTAGTTGACTAGCTAAGTACCACTCAAAACACAGCCTGTAACGCTTCCTTCTCATCATCAGCAAACCATCAAGTGCCTGAAACTTTGAATTATGAACTGACCTGAACTGAATTATGAATTAAAGTTAGTAAAAGCACCGTGCTGTTCATGTGGTTGACCGGCACAGAATGGGTTACATCAGACCACTTGAAGCCAGTCACACAAACCGGAACGAATCCGTTTTATATATGTATATAATGAAGGCTTTAATTACTATAAGGTTTATGTCTCCCCACAAAATTACACAATCAGAATACATGAAACAGCTGCCAAATGTAAACAGATTTTATTGTGCCATTTGCAACGTCTTAAACACAGAGCTTACAAGAGAGAGGTGCCTATTTTTGGCTGATGTATTTTCGCTCTGGTAAGACATACCCTGAATTCTGTGAGTTAATCATTACTCTGAATCAGAGTTACTGCGTTCATAACGGGGATCTTCTTTTGCATCGCCGATCTCACTTTATATTCCAGTCCTGTGTTCTGTTCTTTAATCTGACGGAGCCTTTCCCAGCTGTTAACAGACTGTTTCTAGGCTGTGATGTATGTTATGCTACCTGGCTGGTGAGCTTTACCCAGCATGCTGTTTGGTGATGTAGTTTTACTCAGAGCTCGTAGCGGTGGAAAAGTATAATGTAATTTGCTGCCTATTTGTTAGAGCTGCGTTTCTGCTATGGACCGGGATGGAGGTATATGAAAAATGCATACTGTACGGGAAATTAACACCGCTGTACCGGCTGAACCGGTATACCGCCCAGCCCTAGTATGATGCCACAAGATTTATGGATTTTCTGCCATTCTTCTGTGCAGATCCTCTCAATCTCTGACGGGCTAGATGGGAACTTTTGGTTGATAGCCATTTTCAGGTCTCTTAAGAGATGTTTGATTGGGTTCAAGTGAGGGCTCTGGCTTGGACACAAGAGCATTCAGAGAGTTTTCCCTAAGCCGCCACTTCTTTTTGGAAGGTGAACCTTCGGCCCAGTCTGAGGGTCTGCTCTGGACCAAGTTTTCATTAAGAATATCTCTGTATCTCTGTTGCTCCATTCTGCTGTCCCTCAACCCTGACCAGTCTCCCTGTCCCTGCCGTTGAGAAACACCCCTACAGCATGACGCTGCCACCACCATGCTTCACTGTAGGGATGGTATTGGGCAGGTGATGAGCAGTGCCTGGTTTTCTCCAGACATGACGATTAGAATTGAGGCCAAAATGTCTCTTGTATTTTGCAAACTCCAGTTGGGCTTTTATGTGTCTTTTACTGAGGAGAGACTTCTGTCTGGCCACTCTGCCATAAACCCCAGATTGGTGGAGTGTTGAAGTGATGGTTGACCTTCTGGAAGTTTCTCCTGTCTGCACACAAGATCTTTGGAGCTTAGCCTTAAACTTATATAGGAGCCACTGTGCTCTTGGGAGCTTTCAGTTCAGTTACAATTTTTGTACTCTTCTCAAGATATGTATCTCCACACAGTCTCTGAGGTCTACAGGCAGTTCTTTCCTCCTCATGGCTTGGTTTTTGCTCTGATATGCATTGTTAGCTGTGAGCCCTTCTATAGACAGGTTTATATCTTTCCAAATTATGTCCAATCAACTGAATTTAGGACATGTGGACTCCAACCAAGGTGTACAAACACCTCAAAGATGATTGAGAGAAGTGGGAGACCCCCAGTGCTAAATTTCAAGTGTGATAGCAAAGGGTCTGATACTTCCATGTGAAATTTTTGTTTTTCCTTTTCAATAAATTCGTGCATTAAGTGCACATTGATGAGGGAAAACTTGTTTTTATTTTATTTTAGCACAAGGCGTCAACACAATGTGAAGAAGGGAAAGGGTCTGAAGACTTTCCGAATACATTGTATATCAAAGTAGCACTGGTCTTCAATATCAGATTAACTGATATTCAGCTTGTATGGCATGAATACCTGTACTGCTGTAGTATTATGTTTAGTGACCCAGAGTGGTTTATTCCTGCCTAGTTCTGTGATGCACCCATGCTTGTATGTTTGTGACCACCCTTTGTGATTTTTGCTAGAAAATTCATGTGTGCTATAGAATTGTCATGTTTTAATGCATACCTGGGAGCTCTGGGATGTTTGGCAGCATTGATTTCTTTCTTGTTTAGCTGCACAAATTCAAAGTGCGTGTGAGTGGATTCAGGTCATAAATGATCATTTCTCAGGTGTGTGTGCTTATACACTTACTGCTTCACTTTTGAAGATAAACAAACCTAAATCTATACACAATGCTGTTGTATAGAGATAGACTTTATTTTATCTGTACTTTCAAATGTCATATTCATCCTATTTTTCTTTTGCTGCTGTGAGTATATGATCCTTGTGCAGTGTGAGTGTCATAGCCAGCAGAAAAAGGAGGCGAATGCAGAGAGCGAGAGAACAGAAATAACTGAACAAACCCTGAGTCCCAAAAAACAGTAGAGAGTACATAACCTACCAGGCATAATGTCCAAAATGCTAGATAACACACACAGTCCAGAACTGACCACGGCTTGGAAACCGGAATAGTGAACGGAATAAACATCAGGGTGAAATCAGGGCAAAATCTAGCAGGAAATGTGACATGGGGGATGATGTGGCAGGAATGGTGCATGCTGGGAACTGGAGTGTGGAAAAGAAGTGGTTGTGACAGTGGGGCTTACTTTAGTTTGCCATTCTATTCTCATCAGAAGTGGGAATATCCCAATTAGGGAGAAAAATGGGGAACAAATCAGACAAAATTGTGTTTTGTAATGCCCATGTCTAAGTCTTAACCTTCCAATTAAGGTGCTGTCTCATGACCTGAAGATGGCTGTTCATTGAAATATTTTATAGAATGCTCTAAAATACAGTTCACACCTGTGTAAGCAGCAGTTAAAGGACTTATTGTTGTTAAAAGGGTTATAGAAAGGTTATCTACCCCTTATAGAAAGCTTCAGATACCTTTTTCATTCTGAACAGTAAATTATGAATCTATTTGTTCACTGAAGACTTAAAGTTCAATTGCATTTGTGTTATTCTTTTAAGGGGAATATATTTTGTATGTATTGGGGTGACTTGGATGCAGTTACTTTAACAATCTACAACATTCCACAGGATTCACAAACTTGTACATGTAGCAGTATTTTATGAAATACGTGCATCTCCATTTGTAGTTTTTTGAGAGCGTCAATCATCTAGCTGATAAATTTGTCCAGTGGCTACCAGAGGTCACCATCAAACCCAACTCTGACATTGTTTGAAAAGTATTGAATTTTGTGTGGTGCATCATGGCCAATCAAATTATATATTTTTTAAAACAATGCATTCCAAGAACAATCTTTGTCATTTCTGAACACTAAATTGGAGATGGCTTTTAGTCAGACAGCAACAAAATGCTTCCTGTGAATAGGACTGTAATTCCTGAAATAACAATTCTTAAGACTTATGGTAGCTTTACCTAATAAGCCCCCTACAGAGCTTGGGAGAAATCCATTCGTAGTCTCTCTTGCCCACTAAAACTATATAGCTGTGTGTAAGGGAGAGGAAAAAGGAGAGTGAGAGATGACCCTCCCATAACACAGGATAATAACGTAGGGGTCTGAGTCGCAGAACAACTGAGAAAACCTGCAGGATAAGCCATTGGTGCATTTTGTTCTCTCAGCTGAAACAGATTGTACTGTGCTGTTCACTGTTGAGGTTGATAAAGAGGTCCCTAATCAATAGCCATTTCTTATCCTTCACCTTGATCTATACTTTATCAAAGGGGAACAACTTTCATTTCACATCTATCCATTTACTAATAACAAACTCAGTGTTCATAGTTTGACCTGTCTTCTGCCCCTTCAATGACTCTTATGTGAAATATTAGACTTTGACCAGTGATACACAATAGGAGTCTTATCTTACAGACTGCTGCATCATGATAATTCATTTTATGTTGCTCAAAGCAGCTCTGGTGACTCTGGTGTGAGCAAGAGGCTGGAAACAGCAGTTCTTGGGTTGGGCTTGCATGTGTTTATGGAACCCTGCGATGGACCGGTGCTCTGTCCAGGGTATACCTCTGACTGTGCCTGGGAAATTCAGGGTTGGGTTTCAGACCCTCCCCTGTGACCATAACCAGAATAAGTGGAGGTAAAACAGGATGTTTTGCTTTTGGATTTTCTCAAGTACACTTTGTAAGCAAAACAAAGTTAATTAATTACTTATTTCTCAGGATGGTAGAATAACAAATAATATTGCACCCAGATAGAAATATTGCTGCAAAACTCAGCCTTCATTTGTTTCTCAGGCAGATATGTAAATGATTACAGGTATGGTCTGATTAGACTCGGGTCTTGACACAAGAGGGCGTTAAAGTACTTCTCCTGCTGCCCTATAAAAAGGCTCTCAGGGCTTGCTGAACGTTTTCGGAGTTGTTCCTCCAGGCTCCTTTTCCCTATGCATGTATTGTAAACAGCACGCTCTGAAGAGCTTCCACATTGAAGATATGGCTGTGTCCGAAATAAATAGACAGAGAATATTTAGTTGAATAAGTAACACTCAAAACACAACTGAAATCTCATCATGTGAAGATGCATCAGCTGTGTTCTCCTAAGCAAACTGGCCAGTGTGAATTAAAGTTAGTAAAAGCACTGTACTATGTGTGGCTGTGTTTGTGCCGCTGTCACCAAGAAGTGCATCTTTTCTTTGAGCACTGATGAAGGATTAGAGGATGACTAACAGAAACTGTGCCTGCTCAATTTGGATTCCAGCCCCACACATGATGTTCATGATGTGCTTCAACTCCACTCAAGTTGTTTCCGTCATCAGCTCCAGCCCCACCATACCCGGGCCACACCAGGGGGCAATAACTCTCTCCCTCCTCTGGTTGGCTGAGGACAAAGTGCTGCCAAGGACTTTCCTGCTTAGACTCAAGATCCTGGAGTGACTCTGTGTTACTACATAATGTCATCATCTACACCTCCCAAGGAGGTTGAGTCCCTTTTTGAGTCTTGGTCCTCCCAGGGTTTCCTTCTCGTAACGTTTAGGGAGTTTTTTCTTGCCACTGTTGCCCTAGGCGTGCTCAATATGGGTTTGGTCGTAGATACTAGAAGATAATCTAAAATGGTAAAGTTGCTTTGAGGCAATGCTCCATTGTAAGAATTGCTATATAAATAAATCTTACTTGATTTGACTGTGCAGCAACAGATGAGCTACTGTCTCTGACCTTACATCTACAAGGCGGAGCAATATTGTAGATGTGTCTAATAGAGTGCACAGTGAGTGACCACAGTGTTTAAAAACTCTAGCAGCACTGCTGTGTCTGATCCACACATATCAGCACAACATACACTAACACACCACCACATCAGTGTCTCTGCAGTGCTGAGAATGATCCATCACCCAACCAGTACCTGATCTGTGGTGGTCCTGACCCTCCTGAGAACAGAGTATTGGGGACTTACAAAGTATGCAGAGAAACAGATGGACTACAGTCTGTAATTGGAAAACTACAGAGTGCATCTATATGGTGGAATAAGTGGAATTGTTAAAATGGACAAGGAGTGTAGAAACAAGGAGGTGTACCTAATAAAGTGAATGTATGTATGCACTGTTTTTCTGCTCAGTAATATTTATTCCCACTGAGGAAACAATAACACTCACGGCTGCTTGAATCTCATATTCTTGGAGTGCTAATCTAGATTTTCTTTTTCTGCTGGACAGATTTGCATGTGTAAAGACATTGTACTTTTTATCACGATAGTTTTGTATATATAAAAACTCGGCCATCTATAATTTTCCTCAGGCTAGCTCTGAATCTGTATTCTGTCAAATCTCAAGCTTTCAGTATAATCTCCTGTTTGCCGCAAGCGATCTAGGCCTCCTGGTTCATTCAGAGAGCTACAATTCAATCTTGGTGCCGTGACCCATATGGAATTGGCACACTGATGACAAATTAGGTGAGCACTCCATTTAACAAATGATTTTGTACCAGCAACCCTCTGTTGTTCTTCACCCTCAGAAGAACCGGTATGAGAAGTCAAAACCTCCTTTCTAAAGTACTGTTAAGTCATAAGGGGAGTAGAGAATGAAACTGATATATAGTACTATGCAAAAGCCTTAGATTAGATTAGATATATCATTGTTTTAGCAATGGTATAATGACCATGTATAATTTTTCTTAGTCTCTTTATTAGAATTCAGGGAGAAAATACAATACATTTGTATGTAGTGTTAAAAAACTTAGACAGCTTCCATATGCTATAGTGGCAAGTATTTAGTGTAACCTCCCCTTACACTTCACTTGAGCAACAGCAGGATCTGGCAGCTTCATCTAGATGCCCTTGTTGACCTTTTTGTTGACCCTTTGACAGTCCGAAGAAGGTTGATCAGGAATGGTCTTTTTGGAAACGTTGTTGCTCATTTTTTTGGAAGGAAAACAGGGTGAAAAGGCTAAGATGTACTAAAGCTCACAGACTGTAATGAAGATGGTAAAAAATAGTGGAAAAATAATGGAAAAAGGATTATGGAGTAACAAATCCAAGATTGAATGTTTTGGGTCAAATCTTCAAGAAAATGTTGAATATATAACCTGTGGATGAACTCAGTTATGTATAGGGATTGGAAAACTAGGACTTTGAGAGATCTGATTTAGAAAGGGATCTTTCAATTAAAGCCCAGTAAGATATGTGTGGACCTAATAAGGGCAAACCCCATGGAGATGGTGGTGCTGGGATTAAAAGAAAGGCAACTGTAATTACTGTGTCATTCCAGGACCGCACATAGGGAGAAGGTATGCCATAAGAAAAAGTATGACCAAGGTAATGGCAATGGAAATTCAAAGGACCAAGCGAACACCCTTTCTTTTCCAAGGCTCAAGCAGTCTAGGGGAGATATTCATGAAAGTCTTATTTTTGTCAGTTGTGCGTAGCACAGATGTTGAATTTCTTGTTGTTGCTGGTGCCCAAGTTTCTTTACTTATCTGACACTTCAGCTATATTTAATGATTTACAGCCTGAACGTTGTGTATTGTCTATGATTGAGATGCCTAATGGTTTCTGGTCATTTGACTCTCGGCAGTATCAGTGGACCAGATTACCACAGGGGCTTTACGATCGTTCTGCTATTTATCATCAAGTGTTAAGGGAGCATTGGACTTCCCCTGCTGCACCACAACTATCTGGTATTTTTTATGACATTCATATCACATCTAGCAATGAGGAGGAGAAAAGACGTGGTCTGAAAGCGCTCCTAGATTATTTGCATAGTCTAGGCCACAAGTTCTCCATGAAAAAAGCTCATCTCATGCAGTCTTATCGCTCAATATCTAGGGCAGCATATCTCACAAGCCATTCTGCCAGATATATGTGCAGCTGTTTAAAATATGTCTCCTCCCTCTACGTAATCACAGCTAAGAACGTTCTTAGGCCTTTGTAACTACTGTAGGCCGGATTATGATCTGTACCACTCTACAAGCTGATGAAAAGCAACCCTCTGCAAGCAAAATGCGACTAGACAAAAATTATTCTATTAGAACAAGCAAAGTTTCTTTTTAAAATATGTTAATATGTTTAGTATATCACAATTCAAAGACAATAACATAATCACGTACATATTTAACACCATACATTTTAAACAGTAGATGCACAATGGAATTAAATAAGTTTATTCTTGTTTTTATGTACTTGTATTTGTTGAGTTGAAAACTAAAATTCCCTCATCGTGCCCTGTCAAAATAGCAGCATTTGATATTTCTGTTCTCATGCACCTCTGATTCTGTGTGCTCCTGTTCATTTCAAATCTGGGGCACTAGTGTTTTTCTTGATAAAATGCTTACCGTAGAACCCGGATCCTATATAAAGTACTAAAATGGATCTAACTCAGGATGACTTACAAGAGCTTGTGAAAACTCATCGAAAATTGAATTCTACACTTACTAAATTACACAGAGTGGAACATCTCATAGTTCCAGGACAAAGGATTATTGTCAAAATACATCAGACATTAGTGTTAGCCTACATGGGAAGGCCCATTCCAGGTGTCGATAATAACCACCTCTGATTTAAAATGTCAAGGTAAAGCAGTCATGGGAATATGGAAGTCACTGTTTTTTATTGATTTATTTAACGTCACTATCAGCATCAGTGGCCATGTCTTTGGACCGTGGGAGAAAACCATAGTACCTGGAGTAAACCCACACGGAGTTGGGGAGGACATGCAGACTCCACACTGACAGGACCCAGGCTGCCCCAACCTGGGATTAAACCCAGAACCTTCTTGCTTTGAGGTGACGGTGCTACCCACTGAACCACCATCCCTCCCTGAAAGTCATTGTATGAAGGTAGTGTCACCTAAGCTGTTTTCACATATAAATTCTGGAAAATGCAGGAAAAGTGTGTTGTGTTTACAGCACCTCGAAGATGGTGAATGAGGCTACCGATTCCTCCGTTGATGACTGTTTTTGGGTCAATATTAATGCTACATGTTAGAGATGCACCAATTGTTTGGCCGGTGACCTGTGATCAACCTACCAGTGTCATGTAACCAAGTCTGCGCCGGTCAAATTTATTCTGCACTTGTGACGTCGACAGTGGCATAAACACAGCCACACACATGAACAGCACAGTGCTTAGACTAAAGTTAATTCATTTCATGTGTATAGCAAGAAAGTAGTCATACATTTGAATTAACACAGTTACTCAGTGACTTGCCTTCAGCACACATGGACTAATATTGTTCATCTACCCAGTTAAAAGCCCTTAGTGAAAACAAAGTGGGTGCAAGTTATTAAAGCTAATATCAAAAATGCAAAAGACTACACCAACACAGCCACACCAATGACTGCTAAAATGAAATAATAAATTATATATTGCTGTCAAGCCAATATTGGAAATGAAAGGGCAGAGTATCAGCTAACGTTAGTAAGCTAAACTGTGTGTGTATATGTATGTGTGTTTATATATATATATATATATATATAAGATATGTGTGTGGGCGATGGAGAGGAGAGAGAGAGAGAGAGAGAGAAGAGAGAGAGAGAGAGGAGAGAGAGAGAGACAGAGAGAGAGAGAAAGTCTAATATATATATATATCATATATATTTGTTTTTTTATATATATTTTTAATTTATTTTTTTAAATATATATATTTTTTTATATATATATAGCAGCAATGTTCTTTTGGAGAGCAGTGATTTCTCTTTGCAACCCTGCCATGCACACCATTGTTGTTCAGGTTCTTTGATGGTGGACTCATGAAATTTACATTAGCCAATGGAGAGAGGCCTTCAGTGTGCTTAGACAGTTACCCTGGGCTCCTTGTGACCTTGCCAACTATTAACGCCTTTCCTGGAGTGATCCTTTGTTGGTCGACCCACTCCTGGGGAGGGGACCAATGGTCTTGAATTTCCTCCATTGTACACAATCTGTTGACTGTGGATTGGTGGAGTCCAAACTCGTTAGAGATGGTTTGTAACCTTTTCCAGCATGATGAGCATCAACAACTGTTTTGTGAGGTCCTCAGCAATCTTCCTTTGTTTCCTTGCCCATGATACACCTCCACAAACGTGTGTGAAGAGCAGGACTATGAACATTTCTGTTCTTTAAATAAAAACAGGGGGCCCACTACACTGATGTCACCCATTGATTGAAAAAACACCTGACTATAATTTCACTTCAAATTAATTCCTAATCCTAGAGGTCACATACTTTGCCACTCAACTAATATGTAATATGGCTCATTGTCCTCAAATAAAAAATGACCAAGTATAAAATTTTTGTCTTATGGGTTTAACTGGGTTTCTTATCTACTTTTAGGGAGGTGTTGATGATGTTTAAGGTAAAAGGAACCAGTTTGGTGGGGGTGGGGGTGGTCTATAGTGTCTAATATATATATATATATATATATATAGATGATAGAGAGTATAGAGATTAGAGATATATATATGGGTGTGTTAGATATAGAGATATATATATATATATAATTATATATATATAATATATATATATTTTTGTATATATATCTGTGTGTAGATATATAATGTGTATATGTGTATGGTATTATATATATATAGATAGTATATAATATATATATAATATTATATATATCATCTATCTATAATATATATATCTATATATATATATATATGTCCTATATATATATCTATGTGTGTGTGTGTGTGTGTGTGTGTGTGTATGTGTATGTATGTATGTATGCATGTTCCGACACCCCCTCGCCAAACTGTTGCTTTTACCTCTTTTAGGGGGGTTCAGATTTTAGTTTAGACTTCATCTGTTACCTGTCTGTTTTCTGAGGTGAACATGTACAGTGTTCAAGGACAGTGAGTAATATAAATGTCTTTGTGTTATATAGGACAATGTTCGTGAATAGTTTTTGAACTCGCATACAAGTAAAAGTGTCCCTATTCCCATCCTATCATCATTCTCATGCTGTGGTTCTTCAGACTGTTTGGGCACACACGAACGTGCTCTTTCTGCAGAAAAGAAACCACTCGTACCACCAAAATCTCAAAGTGTTTGCGTTGATCCCTCCAGCAAATGAGAGGTGCAAGAAGGTCCCAGCAGAAAGTCAAGACAAGAAAAGTGATAAAAACAAAATATTGCAGCTGTGAGCTGCCCATAAATCCTGCGCTCTGTTTCACCTTCCACTCCTCACCCTAAGCCAGGAAGAATACATAAACTTACCTGGAGACTATTACAGAGGAGAAGAAAGAGCTGAGGTAATTCGGTCTGTGAGTTGCCATATGTCTTTACTTACTCTTTGAAACCAAACATCTCCTCATTCAGCATACGCTCCCTGATCAGTTTAGAAGTACACAGGTACATGTTCTTGTTTCTATCCTGGTTTTACATTTTATCAGTTCCACTTGCCATATAGATACACTTTGTAGTTCTAGAATTACAGACTGTAGTCCATCTGTTTCTTTCATACTTTGTTCATCCCCTGTACTTTGTTCTCTAATGGTCAGGACCCCACACAGGACCACCGCAGATGAGGTACTATTTGGGTGGTGGATCAGTCTCAGCACTGCAGTGACACTCATGTGGTGGTGGTGGTGTTAGTGTTGAGCTGGTATGAGTGGATCAGACACAGCAGTGCTGCTGGAGTTTTTAAACATTGTATTCACTTACGGTGCACCTGATTAGACACATCTACCATATTGCTCCACCTTGTAGATATGAAGTACAGATCTGAAGGCAGTAGCTCATCTGTTGCTGCACAGTTTGTGTTAGTCATCCTCTAATCCTTCATCAGTGTTTACAGGATGCTGATGGCTGGACATTTTTGGTTGGTGACGTGGGTGTGGGTACAGCTTGGTGTACTGCATTCTTAGTGCAAATAAGTCCCCATGGGTCCTACATGGATAGCAATGACAGTCAGTCGAAAGGAAAGGAATCCTCTAGGCTTTCAGGAAGCAGTTAGCATTAACAGCTATGCTAGGTCCCTGAGTTCACCAATAGTGCAAGTGTTTGTTTTGCTTTTACTTTTCACTTTCAATACATTACTCACTAAATTACATGAGGTTTTCAATGCTTTATTATAAAACAAGCTTTGTGTTAATGATTTTGGCTAACTGTAGGTTAATGTAAGTGTTTTAAACAATAAGATAGGCTCAGCTATGATACAAGCTCATCGGTTCATGATGCATTTAGTTTAGGATGGATTTGTCGGAACATATCCCCATTGTAAATCAGGGAGGATTTGTACAATACAGCTCCATTAATGCATATAATGCCTTATACAGTGTGTATTTTCGAGGGGCCTGGAACAGATTAATTCAATTTGCATTATTTCTTATGGGAAAATTTGCTCAGTACTCGTCGTTTTCAGTACTTGCCAAGTCTTCTGGAATAAATTAACAATGAGATGATGGGGTGATGGGTGGAGACTCTAAAGAAAACCGACATTAACCTACAGCACACAGAAGTTTGGTAATGAAACCAGTGATGCCCTTCCACTTGCCAATTGCATGGGGGGGAGCTTGTGATATTAAACACTGGTATGCGATGTTTACCATTCATCCGATCAACGTCTGTTCGCTTTAACGACCGAGCTGGTCCCCTTGGCAGCCAGGCAATACTGCAGATTCACAAGAAGAGGTGGGAGTAAGAGTTTAGAGACTGTTCTAACTCGGTTGATGTGTTTAGAGACTTTTTTTGTTCTACTTGTGTTTGTGTGGATGACTTTCTGCTACTTATTTGTAACAAGCTGTAAAAGGCGTTCGTAAGTGTATATACCTGTCTTATTGTAAGTAGTAGTTTTTTGTTTGTCCACCCTTTACCTGTATGTTTTCTCTCACCTATAACTGTTAAAACTGCTTCACACTCACTACTCGAGTCTCTGTTTCATCTGGTCTTCTGTGTCGTTCATAATGTTCAATCAATGGATTGTTGACTTCCGTCAATCAGTCAATAATTTTATTCAATTTATTTTCTATAATATTGTGAACGTCCATAAATTAAAATGTGGTGTCATAAGTAATATGGTAGCATTCCACTTGTGTTTCTTGTGTATCTGTTTTAGCAGTATTTGCTAACAGTTTTCTTGTGTATAATCCTAACCCTAACCCTATCCTTTATATTTACATTACAGTAGCATAAAAAGACTGTGACTATGATAATATATGGTCATAATCCATTCCGGTCAAGGTACTGTTTAACAGAACACATGGGGATGTGATGTATATTGAGGGTTGTATTTTTTTTAGCATTTGGTTAAGCTTGCCCTTGCACTTGATGTAAGTTTTAAGGGGGCCTAAAAGAATTCTGTACAAAATGTTTCTTTGTCTATAACTCGGCATTCTTTGTCTAACTCTTGCTACAGCATGTCATAACTTATGTATGTGCTCTTTTCTGCTAAATAATATTTATTCATACTGAGGAATCAATAGCACTGTTATGCCTGCCTGAATCTCACGTCCTTGGAGCACTAATGTAGTTTTTCTCTCTCTGCTGGACAGAGGGGAGTATTTAAATTTGCATGTGTGAGACATTGTACTCCTTATCAGGCTAGTTTTGGCAGGTTCTTATTTCTGCCTGCAAACATCTTGGTGCTGGTATTTGTGTGAGAAGCTCTGTATAAAATGCTGCTTTCTGTGAGTTTCTTCAGTCTAGCTCTGAATCGGGGTTCTGTTAAATCGCGAGCTCTCAATATAATCGATTTGCTACAAGAGAGCTAGACCTCCTGGTTCAATCAAAGATCCACAATTCTACGTGTGGCAGAGATCAAAGGGAGTTCTAATGTGTAATTTGGGGACCTCGGTACTTAAAGGTTTTAACTTAAAGGTGCAGCAGTTAATACTGTTAAAGCCATGGTTGTCATGGATCCAAGCGGTTCTTAAGTTATTGAAGTTGCAAGAGAGTACACAGTGGTGACAAAAACATTAAAGTGCAGTTTAATGTTACTATATGTTACTATAAAGTGTCTAGTCAGAATAAATCTGCTTTATGCTGCCTTTACACCTAACAATTTTCAAGCAATTTCACACTTATTCACAAACAATTCGCCAAAGAAAATTCAGAACTTTTTATCATGCATAAATGTAAAACTTTTGTTGTAACATTTACAGTGGGGCAAAAAAGTATGTAGTCAGCCACTGATTGTGCAAGTTGTCCTACTTGGAAAGATGAGAGAGGTCTGTAATTTTCATCATAGCTACACTTTAACTATGAGAGAGACCAAATGAGGAAAAAAATCCAG
The DNA here is from genome assembly GCA_025084515.1 of Ancistrus triradiatus. Lineage (NCBI taxonomy): Eukaryota > Metazoa > Chordata > Actinopteri > Siluriformes > Loricariidae > Ancistrus > Ancistrus triradiatus. The sequence continues at coordinate 66,241 of JAJAGP010000123.1, read as the reverse complement.
GAAATCACATTGTAGGATTTTTAAAGAATTTAAATGTAAATTATGGTGGAAAATAAGTATTTGGTCAATAACAAAAGTTCAACTCAGTACTTTGTAACATAACCTTTGTTGGCAATGACAGAGGTCAAACGTTTCCTGTAAGTCTTCACCAGGTTTGCACACACTGTAGCTGGTATTTTGGCCCATTCCTCCATGCAGGTCACCTCTAGAGCAGTGATGTTTTGGGGCTGTTGCTGGGCAACACGGACTTTCAACTCCCTCCACAAATTTTCTATGGGGCTGAGGTCAGGAGACTGGCTAGGCCACTCCAGGACCTTGAAATGCTTTTTACGGAGCTACTCCTTCGTTGCCCGAGCGGTGTGTTTGGGATCATTGTCATGCTGGAAGACCCAGCCATGTTCCATCTTTAGTGCTGTCACTGATGGAAGGAGGTTTTGGCTTAAAATCTCACGATACATGGCCTCGTTCATTCTTCCCTTAACACGGATCAGTCGTCCTGTCCCCTGCAGAAAAACAGCCCAAAAGCATGATGTTTCCACCTCATGCTTCACAGTAGGTATGGTGTTCTTGGGATGCAACTCAGCATTCTTCTTCCTCCAAACACGACGAGTTTTTAAGAAGTAGTTCTATTTTGGTTTCATCTGACCACATGATATCCTCCCAATCCTCTTCAGGATCATCCATATGCTCTCTGGCAAACTTCAGATTGGCCTAGATATGTACTGGCTTAAGCAGGGGGCACGCCTGGCACTGCAGGATCTGAGATTGAAAACACCTGACTCTAATTTCACCTTCAAATTAACTGCTAATCCTAGAGGTTTAAATACTTTTTCCACTCACGAATATGTAATATTGGATCATTTTGCTCAATAAATAAATGACCAAGTATAATATTTTTGTCTCATTTGTTTAACTGGGTTCTCTTCATCTACTTTTAGGACTTGTGTGAAAATCTGATGATGTTTTAGGTCATATTTATACAGAAATATAGAAAATTCTAAAGGGTTCACAAATGTTCAAGCACCACTGTATATGAAATTACATTTTTTTTCTCCAACAGCTTGATGTGAAATAATCTCAAAGGACTCTAGTTGCAGTCTTGCGATAAATGACCCCCAGGCTTTGCAAAATCATAGTCTGTGACTAAAACTCTGTAGCTGTGAGAGACTTTATTTTTATCTTTTCAGAGTCTTTTCAATGTGTTCTAGTGTATGGTCAGCCTTAGTTAATTAAAATCAGTTGCGTTTTTATAAACGTATAACTCGTTCGTTATCACTAGGAGCCTTATAGTTGCTCTGATTACATTTGAACAAACGGCATTTCTCAAACAACACTTTATTGATTTGTTCACCACCATGAAACAAATTTGATGTACTGACTTATAAGATTAATTATGCCAGCCAAGACTGTCAAAACTGAGTTTAGGGATGAATGGGATCCCTGACATTTACACAAGTTTTCACTGGTCTTGTGCTCAAATTGCACTGATTTTAAACCATTGCGTCTCTTACTCATGATAGAAGGTTTAAATACTGCATCACTCCAGTAGATGACAGAAGCTTCCCTGTCTGCAGTTCTTCCTTCCATGGATTCCCTAACTCGCTTAATACAAAGGAGTAACGCTTCAAACGGTCACACTCTTTTTTACTGTTCATATGAAACCTAAACTAGACACAATTCAATACGCATATCCAAGTGAAAGGCTCTTTGAAACCAAAATCATCAGTGATGGTATGGAAATATTTCTTTGGTTGGTGTGATCTGCAAATAAAACCAACAAGCCCTTGTACCATAGCCAACACATCATTTAGCTATGATTCTGTATGGATGTAGATCTCTAGGTGGTAGGAGCAAAAAATGTCAACAATAAAAAAAAAAAAAACAGGCAAGTTTAATGTGAGAACAGAGTGGGTGGCATGGTGGCCCAAGTGGTTAGCGTTGTCACCTCACATCTCCAGAGATCCCCAGTTTGATCCTGACCGTAGACTCCGCTTGTGTGGCTTGCCCATGTCCACGTGGGTTTACTCTGGGTACTCGGGTTTCCTCCCACATTTCAAAGACATGCATTTTGTTGTTCTAAATTGTGCCCGTGTGAAGGTGTCTGACTAGCATCGATGTAACGTTGCTCCTGTCGTGAATAGCCATTGATGGCGATGCGAGTTTAAATAAGCAAATAAACAAATGTGAGAGAGTGATTTCCATATTTAAATGCTAATTTCTTACTAATCCATCATCTCCCAAAATGTCTAAAAGGTTTCATATGGCTGTACTCACAGGTCAAAGTATCCATAAATATACACTTGAATTCCCACCAAGTATTTCTTTATAAATACTGTTTTTGAGTTTATGGTGGTGTATGCAAATTTCAGACCCATTTTGTGTCTCTGCTCCGTTTATAAATGAGAGTCCTGATGAGCGAAAAATTGAAAAGTATGGGTCTGAGAATTCAGAGTGTCCTTTAAGAGCCTTTTGTTGAGTAGATGAATAAGCAAATGGTCTCTTGGTCTCTGAGAATGCCCTCCAGACAGAAAGGATGATATTCAGAGTTTAATGTGCTATGCATTAATAATTAAGTATTCACACAAGAGCTACTGTAGGCACATTATAAAATTGCACAATTCGCAACTTGACGTGAATGTGACAGTATTTAAAAAAAAAAAAAGAGCTGTCAAATTTGAGGATTCTAGATTCAGTGTTCGGTGATGAATCTGCACTACTTCATCACTAAGTTACTGGATATTCGTAGGTTGGCAAGTTGCTCTAAATTGCCTCCAGTGTGAGTGTATCTGACTAGTATTGATAGAACCTTGCCTCTGTCTTGAATAGCAGTTGATGAGCTATTGAATCGTTATTGATCCTGACATTATTGATGACATTACATAACTAAAAATACTTGTTTCATGCTTTTCAAATATTACACCTTTGCTGCTTTAGTGGTCACTGTTCATGCAACAGCCGACACGTGCAAGCTCATTGTAGGCACTTTCAACAGTGGGCAGGGGTTAGCATCTCATGTAGCTTCGTATTCAGCTGATGTGCTGTGTGTTGTGACACATACCTCCTGTAACCAGTCTTAATCATACACTGCCTGGCCAAAAAACAGGTCGTCACTTGGATTTAACTAAGCAAATAGTTATATGGTTAAAAAAAGGGCATCTCATTTGATAATTACTGCTGTGTTGATTTATGTTTCATCTTTGCACAGTGGTCCAAATATCCCATAATCAGTACAAGATCTTGAGGAAAAATGAATACAACTGTGGACAGAAATAAATGTTGTGACATTGCAGAAGCTTTTGGAAATGAATGCATGCTGTAATCAAAGCTAAAGGTGGTCCAATGAGATGGTCTTTTTTGGGCAGGCAGTGTATCTACGCCTTCTGTACATCAATTAGCCTTAGAACGAAGTTGGTTCAAAGATACGCCAGCCCAACCATGTGGCCATAACGATGTAACAGTTGTCAAAGTCACTCAGGTCTTCATGTCTGCCTAAATGTATGCAAGGTAATTAAGCAAAGAAACAGAGTAACATCAAACCGTGTACAATAGCATTGTGTTCATTGGCTTTAACTCTCCTGTTTCTATACTCCCTGCGTGCATTGTGTGCAGAAGCTCTGATTGTGTAGTTAAATTGCTGTTTTCAGCACAATGCAGCATTGTACAGGTAAGCGTCGTTTAATGACCATCCGATCAACGTCTGTTCACTTCAGCGACCGAGGTCTTAACAACTATAATAGGTTCTAACAGGAAATAAGAATGTCTTTTTTTCTCTGGATGTTTCAGCTGTAAACAGCCATTCAATATGGTCACCTCAACAGCTAATCAACATTGTGAATCCACCGGCAGAGGCGTGTGTGTGTGTGTGTGTGTATAAAGTATCTACTTTACCAGTCGTGTGCTCATGAGCTTATCTCATGTTTGGACTAGGCAATATTCCAACTCGGTTGAGGTGTTTGGAGACGTTTTTTGTGCGACTAACTTGTTTGTGTGTATGTAACAAGCTGTAAATGGCATTCGTAAGTGTATATACCTGTACTATTGTGAGTAGTACTATTTTCTTTATCCCCCCACTACCTGTATATTCTCTCTAACTTATAGCCATATAAACTGGTTCACATTTGGTCACTGAGTCTCATCTGGCTGATCTTTCATGTTGTTCCTTATACTGTCTATCAATGCATTATTGGCCACTATCAGTTTAGGTTCATCATTCTTTCCTCTTAAGTGTAATGGATTTCCCTTACACTGGGTCGTAAGAGTATATCACTATATTTTTTATTATTGTGAATTATTGTGAATTTAATGCAAAAGGTGTTTAACAGCTTAGGCTTTCACTCGTGTTTCGAGTGGTATCTCTGAACATTTACGTATCATTTGAATACCCTTTATAATGACATTACATGAACATAAAAATAATACAGTGGTGCTTGAAAGTTTGAAAGTTTTCTACATTTCTGCATAAATATGACCTAAAACATCATCAGATTTTCATGGAAGTCCTAAAAGTAGATAAAGAGAACCCAGATAAACAAATGAGACAATTACAGTCAGATGTTCTCAATCAAGGGGATGACAATCAGGTGTGAGTGGGCACCCTGTTTTATTCACAGAACAGGGATCTATCAAAGTCTGCTCTTCATAACACACGTTTGTGGAAGTGTCCTATGGCACGAACAAAGGAGATTTCTGAGGACCTCAGAAAAAGAGTCATTGATGATCATCTGGCTGGAAAAGGTTACAAACCCATCTCTAAAGTGTTTGGACTCCACCAATCCACAGTCAGACAGATTGTGTACAAATGGAGGAAATTCAAGACCACTGTTACCCTCCCCAGGAGTGGTCGACCAACAAAGATCACTCCAAGAGCAAGGCGTGTAATGTTTGGCGAGGTCACAAAGGACCCCAGGATAACTTCTGAGCAACTGAAGGCCTCTCTTACATCGGCTAATGTTAATGTTCATGAGTCCACCATCAGAAGAACACTGAACAACAATGGTGTGCATGGCAGGGTTGCAAGGAGAAGGCCACTCCTCTCCAAAAAGAACATTGCTGCTCATCTGCAGTTTGTTAAAGATCACGTGGACAAGCCAGAAGGCTATTGGAAGAATGTTTTGTGGATGGATGAGACCAAAATAAAACTTTCTGGTTTAAAAGAAAAGTGTTACGTTTAGAGAAAGGAAAACACTGCATTCCAGCATAAGAACCTTATCCCATGGGTGAAACATGGTGGTGGTAGTATCATGGTTTGGGCCTGTTTTGCTGCATTTCGGCCAGGACGGCTTGCCATCATTGATGAAACAATGAATTCTGAATTATATCAGAGAATTCGAAAGGAAAATGTCAGGACATCTGTCCATGAACTGAATCTCAAGAGAAGGTGGGTCATGCAGCCAGGCAACGACCCGCACACAAGCCGTTCTACCAAAGAATGGTTAAAGAAGAATAAAGTTAATGTTTTGGAATGGCCAAGTCAAAGTCCTGACCTTAATCCAATGGAAATGTTGTGGAAGGACCTGAAGTGAGCAGTTAATGTGAGGAAACCCACCAACATCCCAGAGCTGAAGCTGTTCTGTACGGAGGAATGGGCTAAAACTCCTCCAAGCCGGTGTGCAGGACTGATCAACAGTTACAGGAAACGTTTAGTTGCAGTTATTGCTGCACGGGGGGGCGCCATTCACTAATATGTAATATTGGATCATTTTCCTCAATAAATAAATGACCAAGTATAATATTTTAGTTTCATTTGTTTAACTGGGTTCTCTTTATCTACTTTAATTTTTATGCAGAAATATAGAAAATTCTAAAGTGTTCACAAACTTTCAAGCACCACTGTACCTGTCCTGTTTGACAGTCAATCAAAAATGATTTTGTAGAACATACAAAGATGAGTGACTTATCAAATAACAAATAACGTTGATTGTCTTGTTCCATCTGTCATTTAACATACCTCAGACCTTGATATGCTGAGTTGTACCAGCATAAACAGCTTTATGCCTTCATCTCTCAGGGGTCATGATGTTACGGCTCATCTGCGTAGACTTGTTTTCCTTTGTTGATGAGATTTTGATTATTTGAATATAAAACTACTTACTAAACAAAAAAAACCCCCATGCAAGTAGGGATTGTATACACATATACAGGCGCAGAAAACTAGTCACGGTTAATTGTCAGAGTAATGCAGTCCTAACTGTTTGCACGGTCCTCGATTAGTTCTGTGCTCTTCATGATCACTTAGGTAGGCAATGCCATCAAACAGGTGTTGAGTATTCTGGAGTGGCGAAGCAAGACTGTGCATACACAGCAGTTCTGGGACTGTAATCACATGGAATGCCTTTATGTGCTTTGAAATGGGATACTGTCTCCTCGACCTGAGAGCCGACAAGGCTGTGTAATGAAATGTAAATTTCTCTGTACCTTTCATGGGTTGAGTTTGTGTATTTCAACCAGTAACCTATGACAGACCATCTGGATTCAGATCCATAGGGAGGATCTAAAGGAGGAAAATGTTACTCCAATTTGGTGTTTAGAAATCTGATTAGAGGGACATTCAAAAAACATAAAGACATATAAATGATGATTGCATGACATTTTTCTGTCTGTTCAATGCTGTATGGTTTGCCAGTCTGAGTACATAGTCAGATTATATTCTAAAATGTTTGAGGACCAAAACAGTAATCTCTCTGGAACCAAAACTTGTGCTTCTTCATTCATTACAATATATTTACTTCCTGTGCTTTTCTTTTTTTATCAGAGTAATTAAAGGGCTGGCAGTGACCTTGCAACCTTTCCCCCTCAGCACATCCCCTTAAGTGTGTTTAGTATGCGTGGGAGGCTGCAGCCCGTGACTCCTTGTTACCATCGGCTATGATGCAGGGGGGTGTGGGGGAAAGAACTGAGAATGACCTTCACAGGGGAGCCAGGAGTGGATTATTATTGAATAAATGAGGGTGTTGACTCATCTGTGCCTGAATTAGCTTCCCTGGAATAAGCTTAAATGTATCCAGAAAATGCTTACAATTATGTCTTGTTTCATATACAGGCGTGTGTCATTTAACATCTGCATTACATTCTGTGAAACATTGACCGGACATGGCCTTACAGCCATGGAGTAGTTTAGACACTTTGCACATAGTGTTTTATTTTAAACAATAATATTAATTAAAACACAATATGAAAACAATTAGTAAAGTACCGTACTGTACAGTACAATAATTATTTTATTTGTATTTTTTATAAAATTTGACTCACTTACTGAAAACGAAAGGAATGCTGTTGTTTGCTGCTTTGAAGACTGTAACTCTCTTTTCTATCAGCAGGTGTCGCTAGGGTTCATACTAGTTTTCTGTCACTCCGATGATAAGAAGCTGTATAGAAGACTGATTTTTATTTCCTGTTATAAGTCCTTGGACATTAAAGCCAACGGACATTAAAAATTAAGCCAGACCTGTGGTATCCTAGTGGTTAAGATACTGGAGTCTGGATCAGAAGGTCCAGGGTTCAAATCCCATCTCTGCCAAGCTGCCACTGTTGGGTCCTTGAGCAAGACCCTTAACCCACAATTGCTTGGATTGTAAGATTGTACCAATTGTAAGTCGCTCTGGATAAGGGCGTCTGCAAAATGCTATTTAGGACTGTGGTAGCCTAGCGGTTAAGGTACTGGACTCTGGACCAGAAGGTTCAGGGTTCAAATCCCACCTCTGCCAAGCTGCCACTGTTGGGTCCTTGAGCAAGACCCTGCCTTAAATACATTGCAAGTGTATTTTGCATCCCCACAACCTAGGAGAGCTGGTGGAGACATTCCTGGGAAATCTTTGCTGTGTGTGGCAGAGCATTATCCTGGTGAAAAATGCCAGTTGGAAGCCCTGCCATGAGATGCAACAAATGATGTCATGCACATATTTCTGAACTGTTAGTGTCCCTAGTATCACTACTAAGGTTGACCGACTGCCCTATGTGATGGCTCCCCAAATCATCACACCAGCAGTTTGGGCAGTGTGCAGCTCCACAACAAATGCAGGATTGCAGTGCTCATCACGTTCATACTTTAAACCATTGTCGGATCCCAAAAAGAACCTGGATTCGCCACTAATACGATATGGTTGCTACAGTCCGTAGCAGTCCAGGTTTCTCGGTCACGAGACGCCTGCAAATGAAGGTGACGGTGGCCGGCTCTCAATGACAAGACACGTAATGGGAACAGTGAGAACAAAGTACTTACAAATGGTCCGAGCTGAAACGGGTGTGTAATGAAGGTGCCACCTGTGTCTGGACGGTGGACAACGAAACTGTGTGCGCTGCACATGCTTGTCAGTGGATCAACACGGGAGCAGTGAATAATGGGCAATTCATCAAACGGCCATCCTGCTTCTCTTAGTCCAATGATGCACCCCCTCTCAAAGTCTGTTAACTGGGCAGTATGTCTTCGAGTACGTCGTACAGGCACATCTAGTAATCAACAGTCTCTCATCAAGAGGTACACTCTTTTACAAGCACTCTTGTGGCAAGACCCAGTATCTAATCAGACCACACCTGTAATCTTCTACATGTCTACCTGAGACATAGCTGCATGCCAGGTTTTACAGCAATCCGACATTTCTATCTGGGTGCGTTATTTTTTTGTCAGTGAGTATAGATTGAATAGATAAAACGAATGTCTTGGTCAGTCCTTTCAACAATGATCCTAAACATACAATCAGTCCACACAGCCTGTTTATATGACCACAGAACCAAGTTGTTGGCATGGTCGTCCCAATCCCATGACCTAACCCTATTGTAAACCTGTCTGCTAAGCTAAATTCTCTATAAAATACATTTTATAGTGAATATCTTATCCAGTAATGCAGACATGGTTCAGGTCTATCTCACACCACAAACTACAGTTTTTTTGTTTAAATCAGAGTGCCACAATTTACGTAATTTGAACTGATCATCAAAGCTTTTTTTATTACTCCACCCGCTTGTTTGTTGGAAAGCCTACAAATAGATAACCTTCTACTGTGGTTTTGGGTAGAAAAACAAACAGCAAGATAACCTAGACTTCTAAAACAGGAAGGTATTTGTCCAGGCACTGCAGGTGTGTATAAAAAGACACACTGTAAGGAACTGGAATATCTGTTTGTTTGTCATAGTCTCAACATAGATTCAACACTTAATACGATTCACAGCATAAGAAATGCCACACGGGGGATGGCGTAAGGGCAAATCCACCAAATTAATGTCATACAAGGAAACACACTCTTAATAGAACTGGAGGCTCCTTCGCGAGATTACTAATTCCCTAGGCCTGTCAATAAAGCACCTGCTTGTTTCTAGACATTAATTTGTTTTGACATGCTTTATAATTTAATCCCACAACAGAATTAACTTCCAATTTGAAAAGCTATTAGACAGGGAAACATCCACCGGACTCCCGCAAGCTTGCTCCCAGGTGAGGTGCTCTGCTCTCAGCATGTCTGAATAGCTTTCATTGTGGTTTAGAGGACTCGGAGACAGGTCAGGTCTTTGAACAGCCCCAGGCAGCCTCGGTGGAATGAAGCCGAATTGCCTCACTACTGATGTGCTGCAATTTCTGATGACCTGTGTGGTAATACTCTGAATCATAAGCTTCATCCCATGGAGTATTTGATGACTGTGTGCATTAACTAGTGTATGGCTGGTTATGGTGGGCTGTATCGTGGGTGGCTGATGGGTTTGACCCTCTATTCGTCTAATTTGTTATGGAAGTCACCCAGACTGGAATTTCTCTATGGAGTTTGTGTTACCACGATCACTTGTGTGACCCCTGTAGTTATGGGCTGTGTCCAAAATGGGACTGTGGTAGCCTAGCGGTTAAGGTGCTGGGCTATGGACCAGAAGGTCCAGGGTTCAAATCCCACCTCTGCCAAAGCTGGCACTGTTGGGTCCTTGAGCAAGACCCTTAACCCACAATTGCTTGGATTGTAAGATTGTATCAATTGTAAGTCAATCTGGATAAGGGCGTCTGCTAAATGCTGTAAATGTTCCTTAATCACTATTCCCTACATTGTACATACCATACTGTATTTAAACATTATTTAAGAGGTAGTGTTTTACCGCGAAAAACATCACAGCTGTGATCTGGTCGCAGGCACGAGTGCAAGGCGAGTACCGTAGATAATCACAGTCGTGATGTTATTCACGATGATGCATGCCCTCTATTTTTCTATTCCTTTTTTTTTTTTTACAACAAAATTAAGAACCAAAACAAATCAAATAAGCTTTGAATTTCATGCTGAGTAAACTTTAGTACTGACAATACCTTATGCCAGAAAGTAGGTCCATAACAAATGGGTTGTTGCTACACAACGATAACAATTCCCTATCTTGCTCGAATACAGTATGTTTATATAACGTTGTCTATATAACATTGCATTGCATTCGTATGATGTATATAACATTACCAAGTAACTTCAGTTTGAAACATAAAGTACAAATAAGCGAAGATGAAATGAAGAAAAGGACAAAAACTAAACCTAAAATTAATTAACATTTAAATGATAGAATTTAGTTCATTATTAGGATTATTCCATTATTTTTGTATGTCATATGCTTGTGTGCGTAAAACTTGTGATTACTTAGCAATGTGTCAGCCGTGTGATACTGTTTTGGTGTGAAAAATCCGTGCTATTATCACAGTTATCATCATGATGAGAACTCTTCTCCGCCAATCAGACTGTAAGGTCGGAAGTAACTGTTGTTTAAATAGCAGTATTAACCTGTAGGGAACAGAACTGTTGATGGGGAGCAAACGACTCAGACGCTTCTTTATATGGCTTTATTCAGTTCTCCGTGGCAGCAGATTCCACTGCATAAACAAAGTAAATTTCCAGTGTAACTGTGCAGTTCGACGACATGCCTTGAGATAAAGCTTGTACGTGCTGTTTCTGATAAAAGTACGTAATGAAATTAACACTTTGCATTAAAATAGGTATTGCTGTTGTGTTTTTGTCTTCTGGATGCTACTCCTGTGTAGTCTGTAATGCTGTGTGGATGTTAGTGTTCCACTGTGTGGGTGTTTTCAGCGCTATCTCTGCTGCATGCAGGTACGTTGTGAAGTTTGTATTTACATTACAGTCACATAAAGACTGTGACTGTGGTAATGTCCAGTTGATGGCCATTTCTATCTATGCCCTGTTTCACAGAAACATACCTGTACACATTAGGAAGCCAGCATGGTTTCACCAGGAAATCAGTCTATTGGACTACAGAAAACCTTTGTAGCATTATCAGTGCATTTCTTATGGTGTTTATGAGATGGGACCCTGAGATGTTTATGAGAAAAATAGAATTAAGATCATTTGTTCACCTTGCTTTTGTTGTGTGTTTATCTTGCAACAGTGTTTGGGGAGTACAGTTCTTATCAGTGAGTTAAAACAGAGTACAAACTCCCTAAAAAATAACATTTCAGAGCCTTTCATAGACTTTTAATGGCATTATGTACACCAGTCTGCCTGAATATACAATGGGAGCCAAAAGTCTGAAACCACTAGTAAAAAAACAAGTGATACTATTTCACATTGCTTACATGTTTTCATTATAAATCATAGTATACTAGTTTGAGTGAAAAATGTAATCTTTGAAAATTAACTTGCATACATTTCAGAATGTATTAGTTTTTATTAGTATTTGGTGTTTCCTGTATATGGACACAGGTTTATGCAAAATGTCTTGATCCATGTTATACCACCATGATTTCACAATTCTAGAAGGAACATCTTGTGATGATGAGGGACTGTGGTAGCCTAGTGGGTAAGGTACTGGACTCTGGACCAGAAGGTCCAGGGTTCAAATCCCACCTCTGCCAAGCTGCAACTGTTGGGTCCTTGAGCAAGACCCTTAACCCACAATTGCTTGGATTGTAAGACTGTATCAATTGTAAGTCGCTCTGGATAAGGGCGTCTGCTAAATGCTGTAAATGAAAATGTAAATGATGAGACTTCATAGCTTATTCCTATAACTGAAATTTTTTTTGGGTAAAATGCTGAGAAGACGACTCCTTCCAATGTTAGATGACATGTAACTTTCAAGGATGAACGTGATATTATTGAATTAGGAAAGAAGTAAGATGAATGATCAACCCAGTTCATTTATGTATGAATTAATTCAGGAGATGGTGCATTGGAAATGCATGATCTCCTTATCAAATTGACATTTCTTCAGCTAGCAGTGAGAGACTGTTGATCAGCGATCTTTGTAATGTCCTGTTCCATTTTAGAATTGGGTTTTCTTTAACTCCAGTTCTTCAGTCATCTGCTAAGGAAGTAAAGTGTAAAACATTGAGGGGGAAAATCTTTTAAAGGCATTTGAAATTCCAGATGGAGGAGGTCTTAAATACTGCCCTTTATCATCACATATCTAGCCATATGGACTACATTCTGTTAAGTCTGTCACCGTCAATAAACTCTAGCTGTAGTAGCAAATCTTCTAGCAAATACATTTGATTTCCGTACAGATGATGTTCAAGTTACTGTGTAATACTTCTTCCAGAAGTCAGAACACATGACTGTCTGGTTGTTTGTGAGTTTGGTATGATTGCTGTCAAATTGAGGCTGGGAATTGATCTTCAGAAATCAGCCTGACATAGAGCTCAGCGTGGCATCTGCAGTGAGAAGTTACCCATCTCACATTCTCCCACTACCCAGCTGTCAAAACAACAGTGCATTACCGGTACGACTGGCTTCTCCCTTTAGCACTGAAGATTCCTGACAATAATCTTTAAGATAAGAACCGAGGGTTCAAACACGCTTTCTCCCACCTATTGCATTATGATAAGAAAGCTGAGTATGGCGGTTACTCCTGTAACCGAAAATCTGCCTTCTCACATTGCAGCCAGTGAATTTCAATAAGCCTGAGCTCAGGCCAAAGTGTGTAGAAAGCAGTGAGTACATTTCAAAGGCTAAGGAACATGCTGAACTTGTCAAAGTGCAGCCACTGCTTTAACACTCTGAAGGCTGTCTCCAGCAAGGTCAGTAGAATCTGAAGCGGATCTTTTTCAGTTCTTTCATACAGCTGTGTTATACAAACTCTATTTTGTTGCAGATCTCTAGTGTTGAGTAAGGAAACATGAACAATATTACAGAATCTGTGTGCTAGGCTTTCTGGCCAACTTTTAAAATGAACAGTCATGAGTATTACGGAATAGACTGGTGGTATATTAACTCTTATACAGCAGTAAGTCTTAGTTTTATTCATTTATTCCTTCCATTGCTTATTTACACTTTGTGTTTTAAACTAATGTTTCTTGGCCATATAGTATAATATAGACTATAAGCCTTTTGTAGCATACGGTGCTATGGTAGGGTAGGGAATAGTTCCTGTTGGATAGCAACAACTCATTGAGTGGGTTTACATACACTTAATAATCTGAACAGAGTCGCATTTCTGCAGTTATTATTATTGAAGTGGTCATGTGCCACAGCATACTCCAATCTGGAAAACAGATTAAGAAATCCAATGACGAGAACCAGATTTTATCCCAGTAATCAGATTTCTTATAGCATGCTCATCACTTACCCAATTTCTCAGTCTGCACATGCACTCAAGCCTGACCAATACAGTTGCCAGGTCTGCTTATTCTAAAGACTTGGCTTCATTTGGGCCCTTTTTCCATTGAATGTTTTGTTTCTTGCGGGATCTGGCAACCCCGTAATTAAATGCGCCACAGACACTTTGTAGAGACTCTGAAATGCAGGATCTACTCGACAAAATGAAGAATAGCTTTATTTACCGTATTTTCCGGGCTATAAAGCGAACCGGGTTATAAGGCGCAATATCAACGATCGGCTGCTAACGGATCTATGTTCATACATAAAGCGCACCGGGTTATAAGGCGCATTAAATGAAACAAAACTCTTAAGTTCCGTCAGAAGCTCAGTTTGGTCTTTACCTGGCGCAGGGCGTCTTCTTGCTTCCTCCACTCCGTATCATTGATTTCGTTAATGTTGAATTTCTCTCGCAGCTGCTATATGTCCATGTTGTACTGCGTGACTGATATGCATTGTGTTGAAATCCGCTTCGAAAATGAATGAATGAATGCACGTACCCTAATGCTGAAGCACATACCGTATTACTCCGCGATGCTGCGCACTACGGTTTGCCGTAAGCTTCATAACTTACCAAGACCGTGCTAAAACATTTTGACAGATTTATGAGCGCCGTGTACCATCTACAATCGGTTCTAGGTCAGAAGGCTCAACCAGAAGTAATTCATACATTAGACGCACCGCATTTAAAGGCGCACTGTCGATTTTTGAGAAAATTAAAGGATTTTAAGTGCGCCTTATGGTCCGAAAAATACGGTAATATTAAAGTTTCAAGTTTATGTCACATATTTCTGTGAGATTATTGGCTGGTTGGAAAGTAGAATCTGATTACCCCAAGGTTTCCCATGATCTGATTACTCACATACATGCATGATTACTCATCATGGCTGTGATGATCTACGGCACTCGTCTTCGAGTGTTATACTGCTTAAACATTTTCCCGTGACAAGCGTAAGCTACTTTACTGTATACAATCATAATTTGCTTTGATAGGATTGGGTGTCCCAAAAATTATACACACTTCTTTGTCATTTAATCATGGACAATTATTTTTTTATTAAATCATATTTCTGACGTATACTATGAAAGTATCTTTGTAACCCTTAAATAATCAACATATTTAACTAGTATTGTACCAAACATGGTGTATACATTTTTTGGGGCACCATGTAAATCACAGAGAATATGATGGTATGGTATATGATTCCATACCACCAATACTGCCAGTACAGTGCAGGAACAGCGTCAATAACTGAATTTGCCATTTCTCCAGAAATTTTCTCCTGCCTTATGACCCAGACAGAATTTGCTATGAATATTTTACCTACAAAATGTACACAATCAGATAATTACTCAGTAGGCTTTATCCCAGGGCTACATCCTGAATGTGTGAGCTGTCTTGCTGCCAGTTTTTCATATTGTTTGTGTAAAAACATCTAACAACAGAAATATTACATCCAATATTGATGTTTGTCATCACATTCACAATTCTGTGTTGAGAAGATGCAAGCAGAGTCCTAGAAAGTAATCACTGAAATGTAGATAAACCTGCTGGATATGAAATATTCATCACTGGATGATTGCAAACAAAATCGAGTCGGATAATTTAGTTCAAAATGCACCTTCTAGAAAGGAAATACTCTACTAGTTTGTCTAGAATCACCGACAGTTCGTGCCATGCTCAATGTGTTTTTCCCCCCTTGCATTTTGTAATCCAGTACTTTGCGATAAGCAGATTGAGAATGTCGGTTTCTTCTGTAACTGAGAATCACAGATGTCAGATCTCTTTTTTTTTATTCAGTGAAGGGCTGTAATGGAAATTGGGAAGGACTGGCATCTCTCATTCCCTCTGGACATGACCCCACTCCGTTGCTGGTCAGCACTGTTAAAGTGAAAGATGTGGAAGGGTAGAACACTCTAAACAGACCTGCTGTGATAATGTCCTACAGAGCATTGGTTTGTGTTCAGTAGAAATGCCAGTTTGACACATTGTAGTTTAATTACGTAATCCATATTTAATGATTGAAAGAGAATGATGGAGGGAGAATGAAAGACTGTATTTTCTCTGAATTTGGTTGATTCATTCAGTGAGCATGGTTGCCTTGTCAAGTGTTTTTCTGTTGTAAAAGGCATTTTAGGCTGTATACAAAACCATGATGTCAGTTTCACTCAGTGTCTGGGTCTTATTTTGCAGAGGATGTTAACAACTTAAACGATCACCTAATAGGATGTTAAATATTTGCCCCTCCTTAAAGTTATGGTCCAGGAGTTATAATAGTTCAGCACTGTGCAAATTGCCTGCCTAAATCATCACGCCTTAATTGTACCTAATTTTTCTAAGTAATAACAACTGTACTTATCTTCAGTAACCTCTTTATTCTGGTAAAAGTTATTGTAGGTCTGAAGCCTATCTTAAATACATAGGGTTTTAGACTGAATACACACTGCATAAGGCTTAACAGTCTATCAGATAAGGTGTAACAGTCTATCACACACTCAACACACACAATCACAACTAGGAGTAATTTATTCATTCATTCATTTTCATACGCTTAATCCAATTCTGGGTCGCCTGGAGGCAGAGAGGGGGGAAAGGGAGTGTCGCCCCCTCAAGAGCAGGGTCCCATCCTCACAGTTTTGTACATCATCATTACTTGTATGTACAATTACACATTTTAAACGTTTGTTTGAAGCAATTTAATGGTTGTTCTAATGGATCTAATGCATTAAAATAACGGAATAAGGTTGGTCAGTTCATGTCAGTCAAACTGACTCAAGTCAAATATATATATAGCCCTCCACCCTTTATTTTTATTATTAATTTTTTTTTACAACAGAACATTGTCTCAAAGCAGCTTTACTAAACCATCTAATGGAGCAAGCCTAGGGCATCAGTGGCAAGGAAAATCTCCCTAAATGTTATTAGGAAAACACCTGAAGACCAAGACTCAAAAGGGAACCCAACCTCCTTTGGCAGCCTAGAAGACATATGTAAAACTGTTACCTAATTTTAAAGTGTTTAATAATAGTTTAAATAAACCGAAGCTAAATATAAAAATTAAAAGACAGAATATTTAAATAAAATTATATTAAAATAAAATTTAATAATTAAACTATAAGAACGTATAGAATGTAAAAAATTAAGAGAATACAATATTATGAAAAGTTTAATAAAATAGGGAGTATACAACTGTAGAATATAAGACGATAGTATATAATAAGTCATATAATAAATATGATAAAGTAGAGAATGAGTGAGTATCGGCATTATCTCACCTGAGTGTGATGTGATCATATGCTATGATGGGACCTCTTTCTTTGTGTGTGCAAGCACAGTTACTGTAAACATTAGTGAATGTCTACTTAAAAAAAAAAAAAAAGTCTCTCCGTTTTTTTGAATGAGGCAGAGTTGGCTGAGGTTTCCCATCTAACAAAGTCAGTGTCGGGCTGCAAGAGCTTGGACAATTCCCAAAACAGGAGTTCAAATGGATTGTTTAAGATTGGTTTTACAAATGCAAAGCCCAGGTGATTCAGCTGGATGGTGGAAGGGATTCATTCAGCAAACACAAAAATCACTTCATTTTACTGGCTGGCTGTAGCCTAACCATGGCATAGAGATTCTTCTATCCCTCCAGTGGAGCTGCAGTTGTAAATTGTAAAACACCCAGAGAGAAATGCCGGATTACTGCAACACTCGGCATGCAGTATGTAAATGATTACAGGTGTGGTCTGATTAGATACTGGGTCTTGCCACAAGAGGGAGTAGAAGTGCTTACTACCCTATAAAAAGGCTCTCGGAGGCTACTTTTGTGTGGCGTACCTCTTGGTGAGAGATCGTTGACTGTTAGACATTCCTCTACAACGCACCGAAAGACATTTTGCTCAGTTGATAGACTTTGAGAGGGGGTGCATCATTGATCTGAGAGAAGCAGGATGGACATTTTGACGAATTGCCTGCCATCTAGGCCATTCTGACCTAGCTGTTGGGAGGTGTTGGGAGCAGTGGATGTATGAGGACACACATACACCCCAAAAAGGCTTTGGACGGCCCAAATAGGCCAACAGTAGAGAGAATTATTTGATCCACCAACAAGCACGAGCAGCTCCCAGCGTTTTGTTATCAACCATTCAGACACAGGTGGCACCTTCACTACACACCCCTGTCTCTGCCTGGACCATATCCAGATGCTTAGCAGAGGAAAATTTGCTGTCACGCCAACATTACATGTCCTGCCATTGACAGCCAGCTGCTATCACCTTTGTTTGCAGTTTGCACCTGGACTGCTATGGACTGGAACTGTATTGTCTTTAGAAACAGATGGTTGGGTTTGAAAATGGAAGCATCATGGTGATCACTTCAACCCTGCCTTTGTTGTGGAGCGACACACTGCCCCAACTGCTGGTGTGATGATTTGGGGAGCTATCGCAAACGACAGTCGGTCACCCCAGTAGTGATACGATGGACACAAACAAACCAGCGATACGTGCAGGACATCCTGCAGCCACGTGTTGCCTCTCATGGCAGGGCTCCTAACTGATGTTTTTCAGCAGGATAATGCTCACCCACACACAGCAAGGGTTTCCCAGGAATGTCTCTGCCAGATTGCAACACTTCCTTGGCCTGATTGGTTGTCAGATTTATTGCCAATCAAGCATTTATGAAACCAGCTTGGCAAACTATGAGTGTGGAGGATCTAGAGGCCCAGTTGTGGGCAAATATGTTATAATGGTATGCCTAGCAGTCAATAATCTCTCACTAAGTGTTACACTACTCAAAAGTACCGTCTGAGAGCCTTTTTACAGGACAGCAGGGAAAGCATTTTATGGCCTCTTGTGGCAAGACTCAGTGTTTAATAAGACCACACCTGTAATCCTTTACATATTTGAATGTGACTTAACTGTGCCGAGTTTTGAAGCAATCTGACATTTCTATGTGGGTGTGTCATTTTTTTTGTCAATGAGTATACATTATAAGACTTGCTGGCCCTGATTCATTGAAGTTTGAGAAGTCAGCCATGTTCCTGATACCTGAATTTACTTTGAGAGGTTGAACAATCATCAGTCAAGAGAAGCTCTGCTTCAGGGTCGGACAAACAAAAAAAGCACACTGTCCAATAAACGCGAAGATTTGTTGCAAACGAATGCTCCATTTGGTAACAGTGAAGCATGTGTGTCTAGCTGTGGCTCAAAGTGACACGTTCAAAGCCATTTGTTCAGAGACCACGATCTTCTGTCACATTTAAAACAACAGCGATGCCAGAGACACAAGGGCATCAATGAGTGTCTGTTGGGTCTTTGTCTGGGGATTGCACTCTGCGCTTGAATTGTAGCTCAATGACTGAACAGCACGATACTGTAGTGACATACTTGGATTCCAATAAGCAGATACTTAAGAGCCTTTTATGCTTAAGAGCCTTTGATTGGATAATTACTGCAGTGATTAATATGTTTCTGCCAGCAACAATTCTTTGAACCCTAACTGATGCAGTAAATAGCTTCTCATTGTTAAAACAATCCTGTCGAAAGACATAGCTTGTGAAAAAGATGTTACTGTGTTTCAAAAGTGTCTAGTGAAGTAAGAGTATTCTTACATACACAGTGCAAAGAAAGCTTAGAGGATGGGGACCAAACAGCTGTTTAGCTATAACAAAAACATTTGTTACTGAGGATAATCAGAAAAAACGTTTGATAGGGATTTGATAGGGAGCACAAAAATTGGACTCAATAGAAAAAGAGCATGTGGTCTGATGATTTCAGATTTACCCCATTCCAGAGGGATGGCCATGTCAGGGATAAAAAGGCAAGAACATGAAGCAATGAACCCTTCATGCCAAGTACCTACTGTACAAGCCTCTGGAGGCAGTGTCATGATCTGGGGTTGCTTCAGTTGATCAGAGGTACGTTTGTAAAAGCATTAGTTGCATCACCACTGCATCATTCTAGCCATGTACATTGCTAACATAATTAGCAACTATGCTTTTGCGAAATGCACTCCAGGTCGAGGCTCAGCAACAAAATGTAGAAATAAAATGAAGTCAGCTGAGTAGCAATGCACTGAATGACCAGGTTATCTCATCAGTGATGGCACAGGCATATTCAAGGATGACAATTTCAAAATTGATCAGGTTTAGATCGTGAAAGAGTGGTTCTGGGCGCATGAGCTTGACCCCACTGAAAATCTTTGTTATGTACCTGAGGAGACTTTATGGATTGTTTCATTTACATTTACAGCATGTAAATTTGAACCCTGGACCTTCTGGTTCATAGTCCAGTCCATAGTCCTGTTTCAAATCTCTTGTCATCAATACAAGATCTCAGTGCAACTCCAGACGGAAATAAATGGTGTGACATTGTTAACAGTCATGCTGATTCCAGTCTTATGACGCTTGGGGTCAACATCAACTATATTTCAGTCTGGGAATGCTCAGGGGGTGATCGTGCATGTGTGAGCGCTTATTTAGCATTAATTGCGCTATTGGCGACACCTGCTACCTCGTGTATATAAGTGCACTTTTGAGCTCAGTCAGGTGTTGCGTCATCGACTCTCATGGGGACCTCATCCGCCTCGTGTACGCCGTCATGCTTAGGGACAGTTGGTTTGTAGATCACCAGCAATTGGCAGTCAGGAGGCTGCTGGTAACCAGTAGGGCATAGATGGTAGTGCAGGACAGGTATCCTACTATTTGTCTTCATGGTGGTGTTGGTGCTTTCACTTCAGAGGGTCACGGAGATGGCTGGTTCGGTGTGTAGCTTGTTGCCTTTCTCTCTATCGCCGAGCCCTGCGCTACGGTCATTTGCACTGACCCCTGTGCTGTGATTGTTTGCGCCGGCCCCTGCACCACACACACTTTTGTTGACCTCTCTACCAAGGTCCTTGGTGTCTGTTTGCCCAGCCAGGTGACTTGCGCCGACCTTTTTGTTTGGTCTTATCGGGTGTAATTCTGCCCCAGAGCCGCTTGCGCCAAGCTTCGCCCCAGAGCCTCTCATGCCGAGCTCCATCTCTGAGCCGCTCACACCTAGTCTGGGGTCAGCGTCGACTCGTTTCGGTCTGAGTGTGCTCGCATATATGTTTAGTGTTATTTGCTCTATTGCACTCATGTATATAAGTGCACTTTTGCGCTTAGTCAGGTGTCGCCTCATCGACTCTCATGGGGAACTCATCCGTCTCTTGTACTTCGTCGTGCTTCTTAGGGACAGTTGGTAGCTGGCGGTTTGTAGATCGGCAGCAATTGGCAGTCAGGAGCCTGCTGGTAACCGGTAGGGCGTAGACGGTAGTGCAGGGCAAGTATCCTACTATTGGCCTCCCGGTTGCCATCTCCTTAGCCGTGTTGGCTCACTTGTCGCAGCAAGGTGCACCTCGCCTTCTCCCTCATACGTCTTCAGGCTCTGGGCTTTATCAAGCCACCCTTCCCTTGTTACTTCCCCTGATCGCGCTTGGAAAAGACGCTGTGCTGCTAACTCAGCCTCGCCTTTTCACTTTTGCATCCAAATCATGCTCCCACAAGCCGCAGGAGAACCGTGATTCGCTTTTGAGACACTCCGCTTGGGTCTTGTCGTTATGCACAGGCACAGACCTGCTTATGCTGTAGTGAAGCATACTTCAGCTTAGGGGCGTTGAGCGCTTACACTGTTTCCTTATCTTTGAATTTTTGCTTTGTTTCCTCAGTGGCTGAGGAAACAATTAAAAACAGTCATCACCGATGTTTGTGTCCAGGTTTCGATCCTCAACCACTGCTTTTGTTTTCTCTTTGTTGTTTTATTTATTTTTCTTTCAGTTACTTAGATTTTGGTTCACCATTTCCATCTGGAGCTAACTGCAGGTCCATAAAACTGTTATCTTTATTTTCACGGTTCGCTTTCGCTTTATTATGGCGAACCGTAACAGACATTTCATAAGGTTGTGGAAAATTTTATGGTTTTGAACTTTTTTAAGCCGCTCAGTGTTTATTATCAACTGAGCCACCAAGATTAATGAATAATATAAACTCATTACACTCATTGGTCACTTTATTAGGTACACCTCTTCAGCAGCTCCTTAACGAAAATATCTAATCAGCCTTTAACATGGCTGATCCATTTAAGCAGGAAGTTCAAACCGAGCACCAGAATGGGGAAGAAGTTGGTTTAAAAGACTTTGAACATAGCATGGTTGTTGGTGCTAGAACAGCTGGTGTGAGTATTTTAGAAACTGCTGATCTACTGGGGTTTTCACGCACAGCCATCTCTAGGGTTTGCAGAGAATGGGCCGAAAAAGAGAACACTGCTTTATTGATGTCAGGGAAGAATGGCCAGACTGATTCGAGCTGATAGAAAGGCAACAGTAGCTCAAATAAGCTGTTACAACCGAGGTATGCAGGAGAGCATCTTTGAACACACAGAACAACATTTCAAACCTTGAAGCAGATGGGCTGCAGCAGCGGAAAACCACACCAGGCCCCACTCCTGTCAGCTAACAGGCAACAGAGGCTACTATTTGCATGGACTCAGCAAAATTGGACAATAAAATATTGGAAAAAGGCCTGGTTTGATGAGTCTCGATTTCTGCTGTGACAGTGATAGTCTTGTGTACCTAATGAAGTGGTCGTGAGTGTAAACACTTTGGTAAATATTTCGTTAATTAATGAAATTAAATGGAAGCTGGGCTCTGTAGTCATAAAGCAATTGCCCGTGGACACACGCACCACAGCACCTCCGTGCCACTCCGGGACCTATTTAGAGTAGCGATTCCAACCAGTCGCAGGCGGGTTGTGTACCCGGTGAGGTACTTTTGCCATTTGTATAGATACTGTTGTACAGTGTGAAAAGCTATAAAAGAAAGTCTGTTTGCAGTTTAGACAGTCAACAGATTTGGTGGAGAAATTTTATGAATGGAATTTTGACTTTTGGATTATCTTAAGGTATTGGCTGTGTGAATGCCACTTTAAGCTCACTTCAAATGTAGTCGAGCAGCTCGCTGCTGAGTGTTATATGCATTTTGATGACTTAGTACATGGCTGCACACAAGTTCGAAATACAGGCATGGCTACCAGTTAAGTAAGCCTGAGCTGCAGCTGGTCAGTGCGCGCAGCCTGCGCACTATCAATATCGGTGCTGCACAGCGAGCGCCCTACTGCAAACAGACACGTTTCGGACACGTTTTCCTCCAGCTCTTCATACGCGGCTCGGAAGGAGATTGCGCTCAACGGCCTCTCGATTCAGTTTCATTCTCTGCTCAATCACAGCTTCGTTTGTGAGAGTCGAAGAGCAGAACGAGATTTACCGGGAGCTTTCTGCTGAAGCGATTGGAAAGTTGCGCGCGTCTGAGTGAAAGCATGGACGTGTAGCGCCCGGTTCTTGGGTCACTTTTATTGCACGGTGGAGGGTAAGTGTTGCTTATATATACAGCTTAAAGCGTTTTAGGTGTCCACGCGTTTTGGAGGCAGTTGAATCAACTATTTGGGACTTTTTAACGAAGATTTAGGCGCCGCGCTTCTTTAAGAATTAAAAGTAAGACCAGTGAAAGGTAATCGCTTTATGTAGTGTTTCATTACTAATGCTTATAGGTTAAAAATGCTTCATATTCAGTTGGCAACTTTTTACATCAGATTACTTGTGAGGCGTTCATCCTTTTTAGCGTTTTTGAATCATTTCCATTACTTAAATCCTGAAGCCTGTGCAGCTCTCTGTGAATGATTTCATTTCTTTTGAGCGTAAATTATTAAGACAGCAGTTTAGCGAATCTGAACCAGTAACGCCTTAGTATACATAGAGCATGTTGTATTGTATATCGCAGGTGAAATATTATGCATGCCACTGTTCATTCTTCGGACGTAGGTCCGACTGAAGCCACGACAGCCGGTTTGCGGACTCGCTCCCTTTAGCGCTGTCCAACGCTATGGTGCTGAAACGACAAGACATGCTTTTTAACATGCCCTGTCTCGTTGTGCAGAATAGAGATCACCTCCGTGAATTAATCGTCCCTCACAACGTGCTCAGGTTGTTTAATCCACTGATTACAATTTGACATTTAAGCGCTGTTGCATAAAGTATACAGCTCTGGGCTGTCCTCCATAAATCACACCCAGCAAACGAGTGATGGCCCAGTGCAGACCCACACTTAGCATTTGCTTGATTCAGTTTGTATGGAAAGTTTGAACAGTTATAGTTGCTGTTAGGAATAGTACCAGCGTTCATACTTAAGATTTCTTTCAGCTACATGTGTGTGAAGTGGAATGATTTCCAACCATATCACCCAGGTTAATTAACATTTGTTCATTTTTTAATGAGATCAGGTCTTTCCATGGGATGAAGGTGATAAAATCATCTGTATCCGGCACTCTGAACAGTGAGAATAATAACAGTATGAATGATATAATGAACAACCATGATACTGGGGCTCTATCTCTGAATGTGAACCTCTAGAATTAGCAGTTAATCTGAATGTAGAAGGTGAAATTGGCAGGTGTTTTCAAACAGTGAGATGACAATCAGGACCGAGTGGGCTCTCATTTACATTTACAGCATTTAGCAGACGCCCTTATCCAGAGCGACTTACAATTTATACAGTCTTACAATCCAAGCAATTGTGGGTTAAGGGCCTTGATCAAGGACCCAACAGTGGCAGCTTTTTTGGCTGAGGTGGGATTTGAACCCTGAACCTTCTGGTTCATAGTCCTGCACCTTAACCACCACAGTCCCACAGGCTTTCTGTTGTATTTAAGGAATAGGGATCTATCAAAGTCTGATCTTCAAGACACATTTTATGAAAATATCATGGCATGATCAAAGATTTCTGAGAACCATCAGAAAAAATCCATCATCAAAGCCATTATCAGGTCACTAAACACATTGAACAATAGTGGGTGTGCATGGTAGGGTTGCAAGGAGAAAGCCTCTGCTGCCCAAATAGAGCTCTGATGCCTATCTGCAGTTTGCCAAAGATCACGTGGACAAGCCAGCAGGCTATTGGAAAAATATCTTGTAGATGGATGAATCCAAAATAGAACATTTTGGTTTAAATGAGACGTGTTATGCCAGGAGAAAGAAAAATATTGCATTCCAGCATCTGAACTTTATCCCATCTGTGTACTGTTTGTTTTGTCCGTGAACTGAATCTCATGAATGGGGGTCATGCACAAGACAATGACCCTCAACACACAAGTTTTACCACTGAATGGTTAAAATATAATTGGAAAGTGAATGTTTTGGAATGGCCAAGTCATTGGACATTAATCCAATAGAAATATTGTAGAAGAACCTAAAGTGGGTAGTTAATATGAGGAAACCCACAAGAGTTGGAGCTGTTCTCTATGGACAAAAGCCAATGTGCAGGACTGATCAGCAGTTACATAAATGTTTTTCATTATCTACTTTTAGAACTTGTGTGAAAATATGATGATGATTTACTTAGTTTAATTCTTACATATAGTATCTACGTCTTGGTCCTCCCAAGATTTCTTCCTTATGACATTTAGGGAGTTGTTTCCTTGCCACTGTCACCCTAGGTTTTCTCAGTTGGGGATTGGGCTTAGGTAGTAGAGTATAAAATTGTAAAACTGCTTTGAGACAATGCCTCATTGTAAAAAGCAGTATAGAAATAAATTTGACATTGACTTTGTTTAAGGTCCTATTTATGCAATTATATAAAATTCTAAAGGCTTGACAAACTGTCAAGCACCACTGTACTGGCATCTTGCATCTGACACTAAGAAAAGTGAAATCTAACATTACAGTTATGTAAAGAAAAATATATCTCATACAGACAGTGATAAAACGTAGCCTTACCAGTTGCAATATCATGTGAGGCTGAAGGTCTTATCATGAAGAAGTGATGCTATAACACAACATGCTGGTAGCTGATTTCATTCATGATTATGAATAAACGCACTGGCTGCAAGACTGTTATGCAGTCTGAGCACACTGTCTCCTGAAACCTGGCATTTTCTTGTAACTTTCTATTACTAGCCTATTTGGATGCTTTTGCAAAGCAGTAGAGTGTGACTGGTTTTAGGTCATGTGAGTGGTAGTGCTTGTGCTTTTAGATTAAGGTATGAATTTGAGGATATTAGAGAACGGGTGGAGCAGTGGCATGTAAAATACTCTATTTCCTGACACGCTGCATCTTTATGCCACAGGTCCCATGTGTGACTCCTACCATGGCATGTCAATTTCTCCCTGTCTTGCCAATTTCTAAAGTGCACGCCCCAGTAGGTGGCTTTGGACTTGAGCCAGCTGAAACTGATTTCTGTCTTCTTTTTTCCTCCTTCCTAACCCTGTGCAGTTTCTTTAACCATGACTGCTTAGTTAGTCCTGTGTAATGAGCTTATGGATGAGTATTGTTTTGCACCATTTTCCTGCATTTTTGTATTTATTGCCTCCAAGGCTAAATAGGATGTTAACTGAAGCACAAGTTCAGTAATGCCATTGTCTATGGATATCATCTGTGTAGTGCTGTTTGCTGAATGCCTATTTTGCAAGTCAGTCATAAACATCATAAATATTTCATGTTACTACAAATTTAATTTTTATTGTCTGCTTTGTTTGTATGCCCACCTCCCCGATGTTCATAGCTGTGATAAAATGTCTCTCAGTGGCAAAATTAATCTAGTCTACCAGCAGGCATATTTTCATCCAGCTGGGCTTGTACAGTGTCTAGTAGCAATTCTGTTCTTTTTTGCTATAGCACTGAATGGTAAATGTAGTTTTTGAGTGTGCTTTGTTCAACTGAGAGGTGTTCTGGCTGCAGATGCATACCAATATAAGTTTCTCAGCCTCCTTTTGTCTGTCTACTGAATGCCTGACTGAAAAAATCTATATGTTCAACCATACAAGTATGTGTCCTTTAAAGTCCATCTGATCAACGTCTATTCACTTTAACAACCAAGGTCTTAACAATTATAATAACTTATAATAGGACTGTGGTAGCCTAGTGGGTAAGGTACTGGACTATGGACCAGAAGATCCAGGGTTCAAATCCCACCTCTGCCAAGCCACCACTGTTGGGTCCTTGAGCAAGACCCTTAACCCACAATTGCTTGGATTGTAAGATTGTACCAATTGTAAGCCGCTCTGGATAAGGGCATCTGCTAAATGCTGTAAATGTATAATGTAATATATAGGAAATAAAAATCTGTCTTTTAACTCCGGACATTGTGGTAGTAAACAGACTCAAAACAGGCAAGACACTGTCCAGTGCTTCCCCATGTATGAAGTTAGGGTATACCGTACTGTACTGAACACTAAAGACTATATTTTACTTAATTACTAAAGACTCCTATGTTAGTTGCTTATTTATGTACTGTTAGCATATAATATTGTTCTGTTGCAGTCTGCAGTGCATTTAGCTTCTTCTGTTGTTCTGGTCACAGCCAATCAGTGCTGCAGACCCACGTGCAGAGGTGGGAGTTAAAAAGTTAAAAAGTGGAAGTCTGTCATTCCTGTGTGTGTTTGTGTATATAGTTACCTAACCGGTATTGTGTTTGCCTGCTTGTTAGCTCATGTTTGGACTAGAGACTGTTCTAACTCTGTTGTTGATGTTTGTGTGTATGGCTACTTATTTGTACCAAGCTGTAAGAGTGTATGTGACTGTCCTATTGTAAGTACTACTACTTTGTTTGTCCCCCCACTACCTGTATATTCTCTCTCACCTCTAACTATATAAACTGGTTCACATTTACTTGTTGAGTCTATTTCATCTGGTCTTCCTTGTTGTTTGTAATATTGTATGTCAATGGATTTTGGCTTCTGTCAAACAAAAGTATCAGGCCCATCATTCCATTCTCTTAAATGTCACGGTTTTCCCCTACACAGGGTCGTAATAGTGCATTACTATATTTTTTATAATTATTGTGAATTTCCGTAAGTTAAAAATGCTGTGGCAGTAGAGGTGCTGTGTAGATGGTAGCGTTCCACTTGTGTTTTCAGCAGTAATGCATTTACGTATCGCTTGCACACAGTTTTCTTGTGTAAATTTCCTTTATATTTACAGTAACATAAAGGACTGTGACTATGGTAATGTTTGGTCAGTATTCTGTTTCTGATAAATTCAGTTTTCCTGACTTAACGTATTTACTAATATACATTGTCACAAGGCAATGAATCTGTGCTCAGACCTCTAATAAGAACCCTTTGGTGTACGTTGTGTTAAAGCGTGCCTCAATCAGGAAAATGGCTCTGTGCAGACTCTAACCATTAGGTAAAATGCAGCGTGTCCCTACTGCAGTGACAGCATCAAACAAACTCACAGGGCATAAGTAAAATACTGACTTAGCTTGGACTCCGTTAGAACATTACAGTCTCTTCATTGCAACATTATGCTGAAAATATACAAAACTCACCAGTAGTGTAATATAACATATGCCAGTTTGTTGACTTGCAACAATGGGACAAATAATAGTTGGTTTGTATTCCTATTATAGATTACATTTTTGAACTGGATAATGTTAAAAGTTGGTGCTGGAAACTGATCATCATTCCTACATGTCTCTGTAGAATCAGTGGGTCAAGATCGTTTGTTACACTCACCTTCCATTGAATTTCTCTGTACTTGTTATCTTCATTTAGGACAAATGAATTGGCTTTCAGTACGAACATCAGATGTCTAAAAGAGCCCGAAGCTGTGTTTGGTGGGGGATTTTATTAGCTTTCTGTGGTGCAGCAAGAAATATGGTCCTCTGGGTTGGTTTGATTGAATCGTCTCCATTATTTAATGTGTGGTCATGCCTAGGGGTATATGTGTGTGTTTGTGTGTTGGGAACGGCTTTGACCAAGTTACCTTGACCTTTGAACTGTGAGTGCCCTAGACATGCTGGCTGGTGACATGAGGTCATAGACTTATAGCTTGCTGTGATGGTCTATATATAATCAAATTCATATTATATAGCTTAATAATAGTGTGTGGTGGTAAATTATAGCTTTGTGTAGTCTTAAATCTTTCTTTTTGAAACTCCAGGTAATGCTAGCCTACAAGACAAAAGCAGCTTATGTGAGTTTTGTTAAGTTAAAGTGTTTGGTGGTTTTTCCATGTTATTTTGCTTTCTGGCTTTAAAGAACATGCACTGATTTACTATGATGTCAAATAAAGTAGTTTTTGCTTAAGTATATTTTAAGTAGATTATAATCTTTTCCTGGTATACAGTGCATGAGGAAAGTCTTCAGACCCTTTCACTTTTTTCCCATGTTATGTTGAATTAGAGACGTGCCTGTGAGAAGCCCAGATTGCAGTGATGGTTGACCTTCTGAAAGTTTCTCTCAATTGCACACAGGATCTTTTGGAGCAACGAGTTCCTGGTCACCTCTCTTACCATTCCCTTCTCCCCCGATTACTTAATTTATTGGGGTGGCCAGCTCTGGGGAGTCCTGGTTGTTCCACATTTCTTCCATTTAATAATTAGAGGCCACTGTGCTCTTGGGAACTTTCAGTGAAGCATTTTTTGTAGCCTTCTCCACATCTGTGCCGCCACACAATCCTGTCTCTGAGCTCTACAGGCAGGTCTTTCCTTCTCATGGCTTGTTTTTTGCCCTGATATGCATTGTTAGCTGTGTGAGCTTATATAGACAGGTGTATATGGTGATACTGAACTATGGACCAGAAGGTCCAGGGTTCAAATCCCACCTCTGCCAAGCTGCCACTGTAGGGTCAATGAGAAAGGTCCTTACCCACAATTGCTTGGATTGTAAGACTGTATTAATTGTAAGTCGCTCTGGATAAGGGTGTCTGCTAAATGACATAAATGTAAATGTAAAATGTGTGTCTTTTCCAAACCATGTCCAATCAAATGAATTTACCACAGGTGGACACCAATCAAGGTGTAGAAACATCTCAAAGATTATCAAGAGAAATGGGAGGCATAGCAAAGGGGGTTGAATACTTATGTCCATGCAAAATGTTATTTTTTATTTTTAATACTTTTGCAAAAATGTCTAAAATGCTGTATTCACTTTGTTATTATGGGGTGTTATTGTAGCACAATGTCTCAACATAACAAACTGTGAAAAAAGTTAAAGGGTCTGAAGACTTTCCGAATGCATTATACAGATAATAGTGTAACCAGCACATTCTAAATATTTACACTCTTTATGCAACTTTGGTATCTAAACTATTACGTTAACTGCAAGCTGCTCTAGGGCCAAACAGGTGACAGTACCTTTATTAATATTTCATAATGCAATCCAAAGCTATGTTTGTATATATTTTTAGCGTTAAAGACCTTGCTGAAGGGCCCAACAGTGGCAGCTTTGTACAGACAGAATTTTACTTAGTTCTGTAACTGGTCTTTAACTTCTGTGCTAATGTTGCCTTGTTTCAATGGGCTGGCCTTTAGCAAGCCCTGCAGCACCCCAGCTTGGGTGTGAATTGTGTTGAAGCACACCACACTAAGAAAGAAAAAAAGAATGCCATCTGTGGACACCTTGCAGTCTGCGAACATTTAACCACTGGGAAAAATTCATGTCTTCTCTCTTTTTGTGTCCCTACTGACACAAAGTGTTGCATTATTTAAGAGGTTTTAAGGTCATACAACAGCTTGAGGCTCAGCAGGCTGCCACAGAAATAATTGGGGTGTTTTTTTATTCTCAGTTCTTCCTAAATATGCTTTGTGAGTCAGGAATTTCCTGGGCTTCCTGTCGACCATGTGAACTGCGATCAGGGTGACTGATGTGTCGCCCTAGAGAGGAAAGGTTCCCTTTCTAGTCGGGCACTTCTTTAGGTTTACTTCCTTTCCTGGAGGATAAAAGAAGTCACCCCTGTGCCTATGATCATCAAAGGTCTTCTCTGAAGTAATAATGACACATAATAAGTTAGCAAACAAGGCTGTGGCTAAAAACATTTGATAAAGCTCTTTTTTTATCTGGATTATTAAATGATGTGTAAACAAATACTAATACACATACACAAATAGTCACCCAAGCAGTAGTCAACAGCAGCGGCAACATAAATGACAGCTTTATCACAGGCAATAGAGCTGCATGTGACAATCGCACTTTATAAACTGATAAGCCATCCATAAGCATTATGGTCACAGTCACTTCAAGGTCGGTGGAACTGTTAAGCTAGCGTAGAAAATGGAGGAACTACAGCGCCTGGCCAAAAAGGAAAGTCGCAGTTTGGATTTCAATAAGCAAATATTTAAGAACCTTTGACTGGGTAATTACTGCAGCGAGTAATACATTTAGCTGGCAACAATTCGTTTAATCCGAACTGATGCAGTGTGTAGATTCTCATTTCTTAAATCACCATCTCAGGTTGTCGTTTGGAGTTGAAGATTAAAAAAATCGATGGTAGAACTCGTGGCTATGTTTAATAGAGAAAGTAAGAGCATTTCCACACACAATGCAATGAGAACTCGGAGGATTGGGACTAAACAACTGTGTGTCCATAGTAAAACCTCTTGTTAGTGAGGCTAATCAGATTAAGTGTTTTGTTTGCTAGGGGCATAAACATTGGACTCCAGAGCAATGGAAGGTCATGTGGTCTGAAAGGTCTAGATTTACCATATTCCAGGGGGATATTCTCATGCACAGTGCCTGCTGTACAGCACTGGAGGCATGGTTATGATCTGGGGTTTCTTCATTTGATCAGTTCGAGGCTTAACAAAGTTATGTGGCAATAAATGAAGAAGGTGAATGTACTGAATGACCAGATTGTACCGTCAATGGATATTTACGCACGGGCAAATTCCAATGACAGTGCCAAGATTCATCGGGCTCAAATTGGGAAAGAGTGAGTCTGGGAGCATTTTCATACATGAATTGGCCACCACAGAGTCCTGACCTTGACCCCACTGAAAGTCATTATGAGGTGCTGGAGGAGACTTCATGAATTGGTTCAACTCTCCCGTCATCAATACAAGATCTTAATGCAACTCTGGACAGAAAAAAATGTGGCATTTTATAAGCTTGTTGAAACTATGCTAAAAAAGTCCATATATCCCTTAATCCCGAACAGGGTCACGGGAGCGCCGGTGCCTAGGCGGCGGCATAGGGTGCAAGGGAGGAACGACCCTAGACAGGGCGCCAATCCATCATAGGGCACATTCACTCACACAGTAGGGGCACTTTTTAGAACATGCAGACTCCACACAGAAAGGTCCCAGACCTCTCCATCGGGGTATTGAACCCAGGACCTTCTCGCTGTGAGGAGACAGTGCTACCCATCGAGTCACTGTGCCACCAAACTGAAAATTATTATTTATTTATTTAATTGCTTTACTGGAAAATTGTATACCCTATTTGTCGGACCATAAGGCGCACTTAAAATCCTTAAATTTGATCAAAAATCGACAGTGCGCCTTTAAATGCGGTGCGTGTAATGTATGAATTAATTCTGATTGTGCTTCCTGACCAAGAACCGATTGTAGATGGTACACGGCGCTCATAAATCTGTCAATGTTTTAGCACGGCCTTGGTAAGTTCCGAAGCTTACGGCAACCGTAGTGCGCAGCATCACAAAGTAATACGGTATGTGCTTCAGCATTAGGGTACGTGCATTCATTCATTCATTTTCGAAGCGGATTTCAAACTCAACGCTATCAGTCACGCAGTACAACATGGACATAGAGCAGCTGCGAGAGAATTCAACATTAACGAATCAATGGTACGGAAGTGGAGGAAGCAAGAAGACGCCCTGCGCCAGGTAACAACCAAACTGAGCTTCCGACGGAACTTAAGAGTTTTGTTTCATTTAATGCGTCTTATAACCCGGTGCGCTTTATGTATGAAAATATACCCGTTAGCAGCCGATCGTTGATATTGCGCCTTATAATCCGGTGCGCTTTATAGCCCGGAAAATACGGTATATTAGGAACACAGTGAGGCAAACAATGAAATAGAAGCGTTTGTTTGTTCATTTTTAGTTTTTGTTTTTCTTTGTGTTTTTGAATGGCATGATTAAAAAAATATTACTGCTAACTGACATGAACAATGATTAAAAATCTTTTTCTAATGCCTAATGTCTCTGGAGACCATGAAATGATTCCACATGTGAACATTATTTCTTTTGAACTTCTGCATAAACTGAATGTGCCTGCTGTGTCTGGCACAGGACGGGTGTTTCTGGTATGGGAGAACAATCAGCATTTTTAATTACTTCTAATTGTTATTACCATTAAAATAATTTGTGTTCTTCAGACTTTTACTCCCTTACACCCCAGCCCCAGCCTCTCTTGTCTCACATTTCCCTATAACATCCTGTTATATAAACCCCTTGTTTGCAGCAGTCAGGGTGAAGCCACGTGTATGACAATTAAATAGTATCTTTGGCCAAAAAGCACCAACAGAAAGGCAATTGCACTTGCTTTCAGAGCGCACCAAATTCATACCTTTGTTCCTTGAGCTCCATTTGTTTGCTATCCGCGTTTGTCTCTGCTCTCTGACCCAGTCTGTCACCTTTATTTCAGTCAAACATTTCTGTGTTATGCTCTGTTGGCCAAAAGCTGAAAGTGGCATTTTCAGCTATACATGTTTGGTGTCTGAGATTTCAGTGCAGCTCAAGTTTTAGGGGGATCTAGTATGGGGTTATGTACTGTAGCATCCAGTGGTGTTGGAAGTATATTGGCTTCTACTGAAGAACAGCAAATATTGAAGCCAATATCCCACAGTCAATGAAAGAACTGCAGCAAAATTGGTTTAAGTATGGACTCAAATTGTGCAAGGTGTGTTGTGTCAGTATGTCAGGTTTCACGAGACCTTTGGTTTTAATTCTCGGCTGAGGCTTTACAAGACAGGCAATTCCTTATCCCCCTTTTCACACTGCTTACACTTATGAATTGGAGACAATGGTGTGAGTTTGAGTGACAGTGTGGGCACTGGCACAATGGGCACTGCAATAACACAGATGGCCTGCCCTCTGCAATAACCCCCTCCATGATAGCATCCCTCCCTCAGACTAGGGTCAAGGATCAATACTTTTAAAGGCAGCACTAAACAAGGTCATCTCATCACTAACCTTGAGACCCTATCCCCCTCCGAATCGCACCCTCCATCCAATTTGACGGCTCTCCATGCGAAGTGATACTTTCAATATTTCCTGACACACTCTATTAGATCCTTTAATGTAGTATCATAACAAACGAAGCCGAGATTGGGTAGGCTAGGCTCCCATTCGTCAGGGTGCATGTCAGCAGGTCTGACTCCAGTGTAACTAAGATGGATGGTATGGGGGTTGCTGTTGCTTTCGGACTGCTGGCCAAAGCCTCAGGGCCTTGCTGCTTATTGAAATGACCTAATGTAGATTCAGAATCAGCAGGAAAGGATATCTATCTACATCAGGTTGAAGGAGACAGGAGCAACCTTGTGTGTTGGAGGAAAGGTGCATGGTGGAGAATGAGGCAGTAAGGTGCAATGCCTGTTGTGTTTCCACTCAAAGAGGAAACTCAAAGAGGAGTCATGCAGTCAAAACAGATTCGTCTAGGTACTATTCTTGTATGTTGTTTTCACCAAGCATGATGGTGTTTTCGGGAGATGGGTACATCTCATCTGTGTTCATTTTGACAGCAAATTTTAATTTAGGTTTAGTTATAGTCTTTTGACTAAAATGTAATTTAGTCATCTGAATTATTTTTAGTTTTAGTCTAGTTTTTGTCGACAATTATGATAACACTATAGTCGAGTAAATCTACAGTAGCTTTAGTTGACTAAAATATGAAATGTAAACATTGCAATAAATAAATGCTTTTTTAATATTTCTCTTTTAAGATGTAACATACATGCATGCATTGATAATAAAAGTATACATTTAAAGTGGTTATTACTCAATTTCCACCATAGATCTGCTCGGTGTGGACATTCAGAAGATATTCTAGAATAGAATTAAGTTTGTACTGGATGATGTATTATAAGATTTAATTAAGATATAAGCTCAGGTCTGTATGCATGCATTATAATAACAGTATACAGTAAAATTGTCACCAAAACTCATAATGTCTATCAAATATCTGCTTCAAACTCTGTGGGGACACTCATGAGATATTGCAGAATAGAATAAAGTTAGAGTAAATGATATATTATGAGCTTTATTAAACATACTAGATCAGATACAGTGGTGTGAAAAAGTGTTTGCCCCCTTCCTGATTTCCTATTTTGTTGCATGTTTGTCACACTTAAGTGTTTCGGAACAACAAATCAATTTAAATATTAGGCAAAGACAACACAAGTAAACACAAAATGCAGTTTTTAATTGAAGGCGTTTATTATTAAGGGAGAAAAAAAACCTACATGGCTCTGTTTGAAAAAGTGATTCCCCCCCTTGTTAAAACATAACTATGGTTTATCACACCTGAGTTCACTGTCTGTAGCCACACCCAGGCCTGATTACTGCCACACCTGTTCTCAATCAGGACATCACTTAAACAGGACCTGCCTGACAAAGTGAAGTACACCAAAAGATCCTTAAAAGCTACACATCATGTCGAGATCCAAAGAAATTCAGGAACAATTGAGAAAGAAAGTAATTGAAATCTATCAGTCTGGAAAGGGTTATAAAGCCATTTCTAAAGCTTTTATTCACAAATGGCGAAGTCATGGAACAGTGGTGAACCTTTGCAGGAGTGGTCGGTCGACCAAAATTACCCCAAGAGTTCAGCGACGACTCATCCAATAGTTCACAAAAGACCCCACAATAACATCCAAAGAACTGCAGGCCTCAGTAAAGGTCAGTGTTCATGCCTCCACCATAAGAAAGAGACTGGGCAAAAATGGCCTGCATGGCAGAGGTCCAAGACAAAAACCACTGCTGAGCAAAAAGAACATTAAAGCTCGTCTCAATTTTTCCAGAACACATCTTGATGATCCCCAAGACTTTTGGGAAAACATTCTGTGGACTGACGAGACAAAAGTTGAACTCGTTGGAAGGTGTGTCCCATTACATCTGGTGTAAAAGTAACACAGCATTTCATAAAAAGAACATTATAGCAACAGTTAAATATGGTGGTGGTAGTGTGATGGTCTGGGGCTGTTCTGCTGCTTCAGGACCTGGAAGACTTGCTGTGATAAACAGAACTATGAATTCTGCTGTCTACCAAAAAATCCTGAAGAAGAATATCCGGCCATCTGTTCGTGACCTCAAGCTGAAACGAACTTGGGTTCTGCAGCAGGACAATGATCCAAAACACACCAGCAAGTCCACTTCTGAATGGGTGCAGAAAAACCAAATGAAGACTTAGGAGTGGCCTAGGCAGAGTCCTAACATGAATCCTATTGAGATGCTGTGGTATGACCTTAAGAAGGCTGTTCATGCTGGAAAACCCTCCAATGTGGCTGAATTACAACAATTCTGCAAAGATGAGTGGCCAACATTCCTCCACAACGCTGTAAAAGACTCATTGCAAGTTATCCCAAACGCTTGGTTGCAGTTGTTGCTGCTAAGGGTGGCCCAACCAGTTATTAGGTTTAGGGGGCAATCACTTTTTTACACAGGGCCATGTAGGTTTGGATTTTTTCTCCCTTAATAATAAACACCTTCATTTAAAAACTGCATTTTGTGTTTACTTGTGTTGTGTTTACAAGTATTTAAATTGGTTTTTTGTTCCAAACACAGTATGACAAACATGCAAAAAAAACTGGAAATCGGGAAGGGGCAAACACTTTTTCACACCACTGTATATGTGCTAGCTCTATATGCATTTATTCATAATTGCAGTATAAAATAGAGTTATGTTACCCAAATACTCTTTAAATATAGTATGAACACTTTCTACAAAGTTAAAATATATCCATGTCGTGACCTGAAAACATATTTTAATCGCTATTTACTATATTTCCGTCTCATTTTTATTTGTTGACAAAAGGGTCCATTCATTTCGTCTAAGTTTTTGTCATTTTTCATTAATTTTAGTTTAGTCATCTTCTCGTTTTAGTTAGAAAGCTATGACGAAAATCATTCGTCAAGAAAATGAACACTGCATCTCATTCAATCATGAACTGATTATATCCAGGAGAGAACTTGTTTTGGTTTTCTCTACAGCAGTGGAGTTTATCAAATAAATAACAGTCTTGTTCATTTCATTTCTTTATTACCTATTTCATTTTCTCAATATTGCATTTTTGAAATGCACTATGTTGGATAATTGACACATGAATATCACATACATGAGATTGCTTAACATCTTATTCCAAAATAATATGGAATTGGAGCCCTAGAACCTGTCTATGGAATTTACAGGGTGCAGACAGGTACGTACGCTGAACAGTGTGAGGGGATGATCCCTCATCCAGTCTACCCACCTCAGACCGCCCAGTCAGACCTGTGTGGTACCCATTATATAGCTATAAAATTATTCTAAAAATGTAATATTTCAAAAATGAAAGGAGGTTCTGGTGCCCTGTTAGGCTTCCTATAGCCTGACTACATGTAGTTATCCTTTGCCCAGAGATGTTATAGCTGGGCCTGAAGATCCTCATCAATCACTCCAACCCCTACTAACAGCTAGGTCAGAACGGCCTGGATGGTGGATAGTTTGTCCAAAACAACATCCTGCTTCTCTCAGTCCAATAATGTGCCCTCTGTCAACTCGGCAAAAATGTCTATGACTGCGACTTCGAGGCACGTCTAGCAGCCAATGATCTCTCACCAAGAGGTACACTACCGAAATGTAGCCTCTGAGAGCCTTTTTATAGAGCAGCAGGGGAAGCACTTTTATGCCCTCTTGTGACAGTGTCTAATTAGACCACAATCTGAATACATAACTGCATGCTGGATTTGGCAGCAATCCGACATTTCTATCTGGGTGCTTTATTTTATTTATGTATAATGTAAATAGTGTATGTACTCTATTTCTTATGGATACCACTTATTTTTATGAATTTTAAAATTGTGCTGCTTTTTCCACTGTGGCCTTTCTGTTCAGTGAATTCCATGGTAAGCAGCTTTGAATGGCTCAGCAGGTATGAATAATGTAGTGTAAATTTGGCACAAAAGAAATAACCTCCCATATCCCTTAGCTACTTTACCTTGTGCACTGCATGGTGAATAGAAATTGGAGCTTAATCACTGTCCATGTGCTATGGTTCAAGGTTTTTAGTCTCGAATGGACAAAACTCCAAACCACATAACCTCTGGCACCGACTTGTATTTCTTTGTAAACAGAGCGGTCATCATCTGGAAATTTAGAGTCTGTGGTTACAAAGGCTAATGTGATGTGCATCTTTTCAGCTTCATGTAGAGGCGAGGCATGGGGTCCATTTCTTACCTCCTTTTGTCTCATCTAGCATCTTCACTGTAGTTTTACCTTTCTTCCCTGTCCTGGTCCTTTCTCATAATTGGAAGTTTGTGTACACTATATAATTTTCTACATTTTGCATAAATTTGATGGAAAAGTCATTTCGAAAAGTTGATAAACAGAGCCTAGTTTAAAAAATAAGGTCAAATTTTTATACTTTGTCCTTTATTGAGGAAAATGATCCAATATTATGCATCTGTGAGTGGGAAATATCTGTTTCAGTATCTGTTGTGACCCCTTGTGCAACAATAACTGTAACTAAATGTTGTTGCACAGTCCTGCACATCAGCTTGAAATAATTTGAACCCATTCCTTTGGGTACAACTGCCAGGAGTTGGTGGGTTTCCTCTTGTGAAGTGCGCATTTCCACAAGCTTTCTCCTGGATTAAGGTCATATCTTTTACTTGGGCTTTCCAAAACATTACCTTTATTTTTCTTTAACCAGTTTTGGTAGAACGACTTGTGTGCCTATGGTCTTGCTGCATTACCCACTTTCACTTGAGATGCAGTTCACGTACAGATATCCTGCCATTTACCTATGCAATTTGTTGATATAATGCAGAATGTATTGTTCCATCAAGTATGGCAACCTGTCCTAGCCCAGATGCAGCAAAACAGTCCCAAACCATGGTGCTATGATCACAGTGTTTTACAGATAGAATTCTCAGGAATGCAGGGATGTAGTGTTTGGCCTTGTGCGTCCTCAAAATGTTCTTCCAGTAGTTTTCTGGCTTGTCTGCATGATCTTTATCAAACTGTAGATTAACAGCAGTGTTCTGTTTGGAGAGCAGTGACTTTGCCCCTTCAACCTTTCCATGTCCATATTGTTGTTCAGTGTTCTCCTGATGGTGAACTCACGAACATAAGCAAACATATGTGAGAAAGGCCTTTAGTTACCGTGGCTTCTTTTGTGACCTCGACTAGTGTTATCTTTGAGTGACCACTCCTGGGAATGGTTCCAGTGGTCTTGAATTTCTTCCATTTGTACAAAATCTGACTATGGATTATTGGATAAGCAGAGCTCACTAATTAGAAGGAGTGTCCCCAATATTTTGTCTATATAGTGTAGAACTTTCTAAAGGGCTCACAAAGTTTCAGGAACCACTGTATAATACCTCAAAAAGAATACAACAAATGTGTCACTGTCTTGCCTGATTAACATACAATATATGATAATGTGCCAGTGAAGAACATCAGCAGAAGGACGATTTTGGCCCCCGGTGCACTACCTTGTATTCACTGTGTGTTAACAGCCCCAAATGAATGCTGATGTGGAAATTGCTTTTCTTTGCCTCGTCAAATTAAAACTGTCTGTGACAAACTGTAAGGAGCTGATAAACACCCTAGTGGCGTCGTCTAGCGTGTTTTTGATCCAGGAGTGTGTACTGAAATTGTTGCAGCACAAATGATGCAACAATTCAGCAGCTTTGACTGACTTGGCCTTCAGCTGATCCGTAGTCGATTTGGACTAAATTTGGTATTAAACGCTTTCAGTGTATTACTGTAATGACTGATGATTTGTGCAAACAGTGCTACAGGCCCTTTAATTAACAAAAGCTTATGAGCGGTGTGATCTAAGGGTGTTAAAGTTATTAAAAAGCATTAACTTTAATCAAGCTTGTCTGAGAGACTACAGTATCTCATTAGAAAACTGCCATGAATTTGTAATGTGTAAATTAGTCTGCTAATTCAGGCTTGTTTAAAATAGTTGTAATTGCTGAAATGGATTTTTTTCTATATGATATCCTTAAAGAACAAACAAGTAGTTGTGGAGCGAGTGGGTTATTCAGTATCATCGAATAACACATTCTGCCAAGTGTTTAAGACTGTTCCTGTTGCAGCTGATTGAATTCAGAAATAGGAATGAGACAACTGAAAAACTACAAATAATGTTTTAGAGCAAATGACCTTACTGCTTAATTGAAATGTGAGCAGATTTGTTTCAATGACAGCTTTTTTACTGTGTATTGAAGCAGCACATTCCACTAAGGTTTCCAAACATTCATTTTCATTTACATTTACAGCATTTAGCAGACGCTCTTATCCAGAGCGACTTACAATTGATACAGTCTTACAATCCAAGCAATTGTGGGTTAAGGGTCTTGCTCAAGGACCCAACAGTGGCAGCTCAGCACATTCTATCTTATACATGCAGCACAAGTAGTCGAAAATCAGTGTGTTGCATTATCTATGC
The DNA here is from genome assembly GCA_025084515.1 of Ancistrus triradiatus. Taxonomy (NCBI): domain Eukaryota; kingdom Metazoa; phylum Chordata; class Actinopteri; order Siluriformes; family Loricariidae; genus Ancistrus; species Ancistrus triradiatus. The sequence goes on along the minus strand of JAJAGP010000123.1, from coordinate 26,297 downwards.
ATTTATTATAAGGCTTTTCAGAGGGCTGTGTCAATGTACCTGAAATGACACCAAAAAAAGCCACATATTAAGTTCAACCATGAAGTCCGCTGTGCTGTACGAGGCCGCCTTGTACGTGCAGCACAAGAAGCCGAAAATCAGTGCGGCGCAAAATCAGAACATTTATTATAAGGTGTATGAGAACGCTGCGTGTCAGCATGCATAAAATGAAAACAAAAAAGGCACAAAGAGCGTTTCAGTGAACCCAGTGTGAGCACGAGCCAGCGGGGAAGTGGGGAGGGGGGTCAAGTGCGATTGCCCTAAATCATTATTTAGTAAGCTAATAGGAAAAACATGCACTCACAAAAGATAGGTAGGTAAGTGTAGACCTGTCTGTATACAGGCTTAATTAAAGGCAGTTTTTCAAATCCATAGATTGATGATGCTCATGTTTGACCAGTCAACCATTTTTACTGTGGCAAGATGCACTCCAACACTTATTAGTGTGCACAAAAGCACCAGTGGTAAAGCTCAGTGAAGCTCAGGCATCTGGGCGTGGCTCACAATGATGCATTAAAAGCCGTTTGTCAACTGAGCTTAAATTTTTGTGTGTTATCTGTTTTGGCAGAGACGTGCCTGTGTCATATGTTTGTTAACTGTGCATTGGCGTAGTAGTAGATTTTGACTGTGCTGGTCAACAGAAGGAGTTTGAATGTAATATGCGTCAGATAATTGATCATTTGGATTGCTAAAGTATTAAGTTCCACCAAAATGAATGAATAATTTAGACACTGTGGTAAACCTTGCTACATTTGAATGAATTTGTGGTGGAAGCCTGGTTTTCTGTATAGTCTCAAAGCAGTCATCTGTGTCAGCTTTATCAAGTGGAAATGGAGGTTCTGAAAACGTTTCTGTTGTACCATTGTACCTCACTGGTGTGATACAGAGCTGAAGGTCTTGCTGAAAGTGAAAGCCCTTTGAAAAGAAAAAATATACAAGAGTATCTCAAGCGAATATTGTACAGTTTTGTTCAGGCCAGGTGTAAAGCCAGCTGTTAATATAAATGAAAAGCTGCTTCAAAGTAAAAGATGGAGCAATGCAGTTGGTTAAAATATCACACGGTGTCCTGTGTCACTGATGTTTAGTCATAATTCAGTACTGTTGTGTGCTTATGGTTGTGTAAACAGCAGAATAACCACATTTGAGTATCTTGCGTTAGTTACATTTGTATTACAGTCCAGAAGACATTTGAAAGTTGAACATTTTGACAAAACAAAGAGATATTATTTGGGCTAAGTGTTGAGTTGTGTAGCTGTGCACGTGTAGTTGCTCAAGCCTGAGTAGGATTAAACAGGTTTGAATGTGAATGAGTGATAATCATATGTAAAATGTTGAATGTTTATATAGACACCATCTCCATAGTGCAGACAAACTAATGTGTGTCATGCTGGTATGAGTGGATCAGACACAGAAGTGCTGCTGGAGTTTTTAAACACTGTGTTCACACAAACATCTACCATATTGCTCCACCTTGTAGATGTAAAGGCAGAGACAGTAGGTCATCTGCTGCTGCACAGTTTGTGCTAATCAACCTCTAATCCTTCATCAGTGCTCACAGGGTGCTGTTGGCTGGACATTTCTGGTTGGTGGACTATTCTCAGTCCAGCAGAGGCACTGAGGTATTTTAAAACTCCAGCAGCACTGCTGTGTCTGATCCACTCATACCAGCACAACATACACTAACACACCACCACGTCACTGCAGTGCTGAGAATGATCCACCACCCAAATAGTCAGGTCCTGTGGGGGTCCTGACCATTGAAGAGCAGGGTGAAAGGAGGCTAACAAAGTATGCAGAGACACAGAAGGACTACAGACTGTAATTACAGAACTACAAAGAACTCCTATACGGTAAACAGGGCTGATATAATGGAGAGTGAGTGTAGAAACATGTGGTGGTCATAATATTCTGATATGACTGTGTGTATATATATTGATATATAAATATAAAGCCTCCACATAAGGTCCTACACGGTTAGTATGTTAGAGTGACCATGCCTCTGTACATGGGCGGAGGGCTCTAGGGAGAGATCCAGCACTTCTGCAGCAGCACAAATGACAAGTGGCATTTAGGAATGCGTCTGCGGAGCGGCACGCACGTAATTAACATTGCATAACCTCCATGCTTACAAAGCATCTCTCTTAATTAGAGTTATGATTGCAGTAGGGCAAAGCCAGCGATCCTTGCTGAAGATAATGAATGCTCTAGCTGCTGTGGCAGTTGCTTTATTGTTTGTGCCACAGACTTCTGACATGGAGGACACAAAGGGAAACAAAAGACAACCTGAGCCTCTTTGTTCTACTTCCTGCTGATCCAATCACGGCAACGAAATAGCACTTGGGCTGCTTCTAAATAAGGCCTGAACCTCATATTGAGATCCTAGACACTTTGGAATTGAGCTGTAATGTGAAATCTGGGGCAGCGGCGAATGCTGGTGAGGGTTGGATGCTGTAACAGGACACTTCTGCTCTCTACAGCAAGGTGTTGTGTTCATGAACAATAGCGTCCTGCACAATGATTTAAGGTTGATTCCAGCAAAATATGGGAATTATCGATGCATCGAATATTTATCAACCAAAATAATAACTGAAAAATAAGTGAAAAGACAGAATAATTTATACAGAGTGTTCTGGTCTGTCTCATTACCTAGTGAGTCATATGTGGGGTGTTCTTTTTGTGAAGCTTCCTAACCGCCATTGATACCTTAACACTGGTTATTGGGACAGTCTACTGCGTTACTGATTGCGTCACCGGTTGTTTACACCCTCTGCACGAACGCTAGCAAAGTTTTACAGGTCTGTATTCTAGTCTCTGCTGTTTAACAAAATGTTAATCTTTCCTTAAGGCTTCTTTTCGGAGGAACAGCATTACATATGAGGAGCAGATAGAATGTACACAGTAACTAATATTAGGACTAAAATGGGGGAAATGTGAGCCCTTCTATATGAGATCTGTTATTTAGCACATTTAGCTGGTAATTGGTCATAAATTAATGAATTAAAACTAGAGTCAAAGTATTAATATGTGAAATTTATGAAAAAGTACATTTACATAATCACATATTTAACACCTGAGACACAGAACTACAGGTGCAGTTTAATTCAGTCATTTATTTTAAGTCTTCCACATATTCCTGTAATTAACTTGTATGCATATGTAGGAACAAACTGTTAAAAAGAAAATGTATTACTTTATTATGTATAATGTTTTATGTTTAAGTAATTGTTTTTTTAAGGTAGAAAAAAAGTTTTGCTTGAAAAGCAAGACAAAAAACATTTAGGATCTTTTATTTATGCAATGGTGAAAAACGTGGCAAAATTAATGAAAAACTGCGAAAACTGTTTTCGGTAATCTGTTTTTGGACCCAGTGTTTCATTTTGTTCAGTTGTTCAGGCCACAAATTTTCATTTCGGTGCATCCCTAATGGGGTTGTATTTTTTTTTTTTTTTCTATTTCCAGTTTTCAGTTCCTTATTGATGGATACAAATGTGAGGTAAATTTAAACTTAAAGAGGCTTCTTTTTATTCAACAGAACATGTTTTCTTTATGTTAAGTTGCCCTTAACTGTATTATACTATATTGAGTAATAATCTAATTAGTGAAAACATATATTTATGAGACTGTAACAGTAAAAAAGTCCCATTAGTTTTGTTTCCAGTTTTATTTATTTAATAGTTTATCCTATTTATCAGTAACAGAAGTAAAGGCACTTGTTTTCTGTAGAGATGCTTCTTAATGTAATGTTTTATTTGTCTGAATAGTTAAATTAACTGTAAATAAAAAGACAGATTAGTAACCAGACAGTGTTTTACAGCATTTTAGCAGACGCCCTTATTCAGAGCGACTTACAATTGGTACAGTCTTACAATCCAAGCATTTGTGGGTTAAGGGCCTTGCTCAAGGACCCGAGAATGGCAACTTGGCAGAGGTGGGATTTGAACCCTGGACCTTCTGGTCCATAGGCCTGTACCTTAACCGCTAGGCTACCACAGTCCCAGTGTTGTCATGTTTTTAGGTTTCCACACTTGCATTTACCGTATTTTCCGGGCTATAAAGCGCACCGGGTTATAAGACGCAATATCAACGATCGGCTGCTATCTATGTTCATACATAAAGAGCAACGGGTTATAAGGCGCATTAAATGAAACAAAACTCTTAAGTTCCGTCGGAAGCTTTGGTCTTTACCTGGCGCAGGGCGTCTTCTTGCTTCCTCCACTTCCATACCATTTGATTCGTTAATGTTGAATTCTCTGGCAGCTGCTCTATGTCCATGTTGTACTGATAGCTATACTGACTGATAGCATTGAGTTTGAAATCCGCTTCGAAAATGAATGAATGAATGCACGTACCCTAATGCTGAAGCACATACCGTATTACCCCGCGATGCTGCGCACTACGGTTGCCGTAAGCGTCGTAACTTACCAAGGCCGTGCTGAAACATTTTGACAGATTTATGAGTGCCGTGTACCATCTACAATCGGTTCTAGGTCAGAAAGCACAACCAGAATTAATTCATACATTAGACGCACCGCATTTTAAGGCGCACTGTCGATTTTTGAGAAAGTTAAAGGATTTTAAGTGCGCCTTATGGTCCGAAAAATACGGTAGTTTTCAGATACTCTATAATTGTCCGTTTGGATGCACCACTACGGACAAAGTCTGGTTTGGATACACCACTAATGTGTGTACGAATAGTTTTGAAATGACTGAAATTTGGTGGAAAAATCTAGGTATGTATTCTCTATTGTGCCTGACGTATTTGAACTGCAAAAACTCTTGAACTGCCCATACCTAGTGGTTACATATTACCACGTGCTTATCACATTTCTGATGTAATTCTCAGCCTCAGGTTTTATTCTTACTTTCCTGTAATTGAAGAAATTCCTGAATGTTTTACTGTCAAGCTTCAAAGTTACAAAAGCAGCATTGAAAATGTGTCTTGGCGTTAGCTCTCTTAGTTGAAATATATTTCCAAAGGCATATTTAGCGATGAATCCGTTTAACTGTCATGTGTGTCGTTTTGCACATCCTGTTCTTGCTTTCAGTCAGTTGGGACTAATTCATCAGCAGTGCCGTGGAGACCTGGGGCGGAGGCTGTGGGACCGCGGTGCTTCTCTTTTCCCTTCAGGATATAATCAGCTTTTAATTTTTCCTCAATAGCACACGTGGGATGACTGATAATGCCGGGCAGGCCTGCTTCTCTGCTTTTGCACAAAATTAATCTCCATTTCCAATCATCCCTCTGCTTCCTGCGTGTCGCTAATAAGGAGGAGCTGCTCTGATGCCATCCAATAAATTCCCAACACACACGTCCTGTAGGAATAATGGCACATCTTGTTAGCCGTGCCCTCGTACTTGATGGTTTGGAGTTAATCACCAAAGGGGTGGTTGTTTCGGTGTATAACATGGTTTAGTTATGATTGCTGTGTCTAGCTCACTGGGAGCCTGGTTGCGCTCATCGGGATTTGGAGGGAGGAATCTTATTATTCATTCCCAATTATATAATGAGTAGTGTAGCAACTAGCTGAGCATCTGTGGGTTATTATATGTGCATTCTCGAAGATTTTCCAGAACGGTGTAGTACTCATTCATCACTGTATTGTTCAAGTCTCTGCCTGCCCAAGGACAGACTATAATTTACTGTTCACATGGCATAGAGGCTGACCAGTCGAAAGCAGATCTCAATCAGGACTTTGCAAGACAACAGATAAGTGGGAAAGTAGAAAAGAAAGTCACTGAAAGAGCACAACAGGGCAGCCACCTGTATGACAAATTCTTCTCGGCAAAGACGGGTCGTTTAATCATAATGAGCAGTTAGTTGTAGCTTTGCTTTACTAGTGAAGCCAGATGTAATTTCATAACCAAAAAAAAAAAATGTAATTCATGCTCTTTTACAGGAGCTTTATTATTACTAATACATATTAATTGATGCTTTGTGAACAGGATCAATTCTCTCCTTGGTGTGTTTGTGTTTGATGCCCACTATTGCTCAGTAGTCCGTTGTTCATGTTTACCCTCTATCCAGAGATTTGGATTGCTACAGTGTGATCCAATTGCCATGCAAAAAATAATGTTTGTAATTACAGCATGTAATGTGTACTCTGCACACACAATGCACAGCCGCATGTTTAACTGGACTTATTTGGCACACTTTGCCAGATTACAGCCGTGCCAGCTTATTAAGATGGAAACGACAGACTTTGTTGTTGGTCAGACAATGCTAACAAGCACAATATAGGCCATTTCCAGTTTCAGTCAGTAACAAGGGGAGCAAATAAAGAGGAGATTTTGCTTGAATTTGGCTTTCAAATTGGCAAGCTTCAACTTATATCCACCAAAAAGACTGACTGTTAATTTAAGGACTATACTGTGCAGTACTGGTTTTTAAACCTGACTCCAAGAAGCACATTTAATGCTAGAGTGATGCCAGTAAATTACGTCAAAGTCAGATTTATTTCTATAGCACTTTTTACAGTGAAGCCTTAGCTCAAAGCAGCTTCTGTCTTCTTCTACTACCTAAGCCCAATCCCAAATTGAGCAAACCTAAGACTACAGTGGAAAGGAAAAACTCCCTAAATGTAGTATGTGGAGGTCACTGTAAAATTGCTTAATATATGTTGCAAATGTGTTAAGACACGTGACAGAAATAAAAATTTTACATTCTTTTATTTAACTTCACCTCAGGATCAATGGCTATTTAACGACAGGACCAAGGTTACATTGATACCAGTCAGACATATTCATGCTGGGCCAATTTAGAGCAACCAGTTAACCTAAAGCATGTCTTTGGAATGTGGGAGGAAAATGGAGTACCCAGAGTAAACCCCTATGGACATGGGGAGAACTTGCAAACTCCCCACAGAAGAAGTTTGAGGTCAGGATCGAACTGGGGATCTCTGGAGCTGTGAGGTGGCTTCGCTAACCACTTGTGTCACTGTGCCACCATAAAAATAATTAGCTTCAGTAAATTCACTACAGAAATCACAACAAATCAGGACCACCTATAAAACACCTCAGTTTTATTAAACATATATAAATCCAATGTCATGACTTTTGTATTAGTATTGTATTTCATTTGTAAACCTTTATGTCACACAAATATTGTCGGAAGTCTAACATATAAGAGCCATTGCTAAGGTCTTTAGAAAAGCTGCGACTGTTAAACCTGAACCTAACTCGAGCCTTAATGTCTAATGACTTTGAAATCAATAAAACCATGCCGCATTAATCCCTTCGCAGGATTACATGTTTGTTGTGCCATGCCTGAGTTCTGTGGACTGTCCTCGAGTACGCTCTTGATAGATCTGTGCATCATGGGGGTTGGGTTGATTTGGCAGAATTGGTCTAAACAGCTGACAGTAAAAAAAGAGGGAACAGTGTAGTGTTTCCCTCCTCTACCAATCACTTTAAAGCAGTATGCAGGTTAATGCTTTTATTTTAACAAAGTGGGCTAAAGAATAATGCATCATAAATACAGGCGGTTTAAAGCCTGTCCATCAATTGTACAATGTGCTGTGGTAGCGCTGAAGCAGGCCGGCGGTTAGCAGGCAAAGCAGACCATTCATTACACACATGACACTGACACAGCGGCTCTGAGAACTCACTTAAGAAGATTGCGCTCTCATTTGCAGTCTAGCAAGAAAAGTTTTTCTTACTGCTTTCCTTGATGCAGCTGTCTTGACAGGCCCACATCACAGCTCAGTGAGCAATTTAGCTCGTCACTCCAGAAACAAAGTTTATTTAGCATCATAGATGTCGCAGAAGCATATTTACGGCTGATTTGAGCAGCAGCTGATGATTCAGCAAATCGAGTGTACAATAACAAGGAGCTAGGCTCATCAGTATGCTAAGCTACATGCCAACATGAGCTTGACTGGGCTACCGATGACACTGAATAGCAAGGCTGATAATGGATTACAATAAATATGTAATAGAAAGCATGGCCATGAAATTGGTTTTGCTTGGAAGCAAGGCTTTTAGAATTTGTAGCATGCTGAATTTAACATTGCTGTTTAACTATGTTGCTTAGGAGATTGGTTTTTAGTGGCTACTTCGTATGAATCAGAAGGTGACCACTTCACAGGGACTGTGGTAGCCTAGCGGTTAAGGTACTGGACTATGGACCAGAAGGTCCAGGGTTCAAATCCCACCTCTGCCAAGCTGCCACTGTTGGGTCCTTGAGCAAGACCCTTAAACCACAATTGCTTGGATTGTAAGACTGTACCAATTGTAAGTCGCTCTGGATAAGGGTGTCTGCTAAATGCTGTAAAATGTTTGAGCTACACTGGCTCTTTGCATATAGGATTGAGTGCACAGACAGCTTTGTGTCTTCACTGTCTTCTCTTGATTTCTACACTATCTGTCCTACGTCAGTGTAGTGCATGAGGTAAGGTAAGGATTTTATAAAGAAAAGAACTTCAGCATAGACATTTCTATTAAAAAAACCCACCAGCAGTGAACTGAGAGACAGAAGAGGCGTTATCTCTATGTTAGGGGCACAGCATGCTTAATAATTCAGTGTAACAAAGAATATATATGTTTTCTTTATAAAATTATATTTAAAATGAATAACTTGGCCAAAAAACTTGCCAACCCCAAAGTTCCTAAATCCGTGTTGTTCCACTCCAGTTAATGTGAGACCAACTATTCTCTATAGGGTTCCAGTCTGGACGCTCCCAAGGCCAAAACAGGAGCCTGATGGACTGTGACATATTACCAACTGTCTAATATTTAAAGAAAAAAAACAAGACAAAATATATTTTAAAATATAGTTTCATTTCAAACAGTTGGCAGTGCGGTGGCTCGGTGGGTAGCTCCGTCGCCTAACAACATGAAGGTTCGATCTTAGGTGGAGCAGTCTGGGTCCTTTCTGTGTGGAGTCTGCATGTCCTCCCCATGTCTGCATGGGTTTACTCTGGGTGCTCCGGTTTACTCACACATTCAAAAGACATACGTTAGGTTGATTGATCACTCTAAATTGACTAACGACTAGTGTGTTGATATAAGCTTGAGTGTTTCCAGTATAGCCATCGATGCTGATGCAGTGGTAAATAAAACTAATAAACAAACATCATGATTTCTAAGCTTTTTCCCCGCAACAGTTCACTGCAGAAGCAAGCAGTGACGAATAAGTGATGTCACAGAATTCTTAATTCTTGTAATTTTCTGACCAATGATTTGTTGTTAGGACCATTAAAAGCTTAATATTTTGCAGTTGTAGGTTTGGCCCTTTTTTTTTGCCCAGCAGTGTAAGACAACTGTAGCACCGTCTGTTACATGCTTAGTATCTTAATGTAAGTGTTGCTTAAAGGCCAAAACTTCACCTAGGATTTGGTTTTGTTAGAAATGGAGCCAGCTCTGGCAGTGTTCATTTAACCAAGGGACCAATTGAAAACACAATGCAGGTGCTCCACATGCCTTCAATAATAATACTCTGTGCTGAGATGCTGATATCAACCAATTAAAAATAATAGAACGAAATAAGTCCCACCTGTTGTTAGCCATGATAATTATTTTATCCACTCAAAAGAAATTAATTTATGGAATGGTGGACTTTACCAAATAACTCGCCATTATATGATGTGTAAACATTCACGGCTGAGAGGCAAAAGAGACAATGAGAGAAAAATAAATACAAGTTTTCGTCCCTTAAAGTTCATGAACATTTTATGAAATTGCATATTATTATTCGCACATTGTCTGAACTTAGCAGTGCTATGTGAGATACTGTAGAGTTCTGGGTATTGATGAAATAGGCAAGATACTGCAGTTTTTCTCATACGTTGATTTATTTGATATCAATATTGATTTTTTTTTTTACTATTTAAGATGGATAAAATCATTGTACTGTACAGCGCATTGATTCACTCAACCACTCCTTACCCCCATCTCTCTCTCTCTCTCTCTCTCTCTCTCTCTCTCTCTCTCTCTCTCTCACACACACAGGCACAAACACATTTATGGAATTAGAATTAGTGCGTCAGATTTCCAGTACAAACTAACTCTCAAATAGAAACTAATCCACAACTCTCTCATGATCTAAACGCGGTTCTAGTGCTGCAAACCTTAGATCCAGCACATGTAATTCATACGAGTGGTAAGACCTGCTCATCATCATCATCATGTCGGTGCTTATGTGGAGCGCAGTGCCAGATGAACGTTGCATTCAGTCTGGTCATGCTGACACCACATGTGTTTAATAAAACTTTGTGTTTCATAAAACCTTTTGGGTTAGGTATGTTCATTAACTAAATAATAAGGATAATAACCTTATTGGACAGCAGATGCATGGACGTTATGCAGCACATACCTGTACATTTATTCTCTCGATGTAGGAAATGTTAGCTGGGAGAAAGAAGGAAGGCTAAGAGTTTGCTGGCAGTTTGAAATATTATGTAAGATCACCATCTGTCAAAGAATTTATCTTTCACTGGGTATCTAATCTTTAGTTTGATGAGGAGATCCAGATTTCACTGCAGCACTATATTTTTTTAAAGGATTTTAAACAGGATACATTTGTAATCATTGTAAGATACATGACCACCTGAAGAATCTGGCAAATAGACCAGATAATGATATGTGTGGGAGTGTGATATGCTTCATGTGGGAGTAGAATGCAAGCATCGTGCAGGTGTAATATTAATTTGGGCAACCTCAAGCGTCATTCTGTTAGTTCTGTTCTGTGTTCTGCACAGGGTTGGGAATATGCTGCAGATAAAGGTTTTTGTTATCAATTTCTTCAAACTGTTCAACTGACCGTCATTGTATTGCAAAGGAACGTATGATTGAGGTTGATTTGTCAGAAGCACCAACACTTCCAAGTAATTCTCATTTGTCTCCTGGAAAATATCTCACATGCACTCCCCTGTTTAATCCATTGTGCCTCCTTCTCTTACTCTGACTCCCATGGCTGAAAGTTATCAGATACTTTAGAGGCAGAGTTTGGAAGATGTAAGGAAGGAGATTAAGCAAAGAAGAACAGTGGGAGCTGTCAGAAATAATTTGAAGTGCGTTTGACTTCTCGAAGCCCTCTGAACACTTTCCCTTAAATGGTTCACCTGCTTGATCACCACAGTTACCACACCAACCTGTTCTCGTGAGACGCATGCAGCTCTATTCATGTGTAAATTGGACGTTTGCATTTTAACAATAAAACGCAGCGTGTAATAGAAGTGACAGCTTAGTTAGCGCTGACTATATACAGTGTTTCTGGAATAAAAGCAGCAAGGGTGTGGATATTTAGGGAGGGTGCTGACGCTGGGTGCCGTCACCATCCTAAAAGATATGACAAGAAACACAAAAGAGTGCAGTTTACTGTTCCCTGATCTACAATCTTCGTTATAGCTTGGCTTAACTACAAAAGCTATTTTTAACTGTTTAGAATCCATTGTAGGATGTCATAGCAGCATCTCTTAGAGGGTTGCAGTTAGGTTAGTCTTCTTGTTAAAGAATAAATAATACAGTGGCAAGTATTTAGTGTGACCTACCTTTATGCTTGAGCAACAACAGCGTCTGGCAGCTTCATTGGGATGCCATTGTGAAGTAATCTTTTGGTTTATTATACCAGACTTGTTTCCCATAGTTTTGCAAATAGGTAATCTGCGTATTAAACTGATCACCGGTCAGTTTGTGCAGCAAATGTGCTGTATATAAGATTGAGGAAGATTTCCAACTAGCTGAGACTGCATTCTTCTTCCTCCAGTTGAGTTTTTACTAAAAAGTTCTATTTTGGTTTCATCTGACCACAAGATATTCCCCCAGTCCTCTTCTGGATCATCCATATTCTCTCTGGAAAACTTCAGACGGCCCTGGACATGTACTGGCTTAAGCAGGGGGACACGCCTGGCACTGCATAATCTGAGTCCCTCTCGGCGTAGTGTGTTACTGATGGTAGTCTTTGTTACTTTGGTCCCAGCTCTCTGCAGGTCATTCATCAGTTCCATCCGAGTAGTTCTGGGATTTTTGCTCACTGTTCTCGTGATCATTTTGACCCCACGGGATGAGATCTTGTGTGGGGCCCCAGATCGAGGGAGATTATCAATGGTCTTGTATGTTTTACAATTGCTCCCACAGTTGATTTATTCACACCAACCTGCTTGCCTATTGTAGATTCACTCTTCCCAGCCTGGTGCAGGTCTACAATTTTCTTCCTGGTGTCCTTCAACAGCTCTTTGGTCTTGGCCATGATTGAGTTTGGAGTCTGACTGTTTGAGGCTGTGGACAGGTGTCTATTATACAGATAACGAGGTCAAACAGGTGCCATTAATACAGGTAACGAGTGGAGGACAGAAGAACTTCTTAAAGAAGAAGTTACAGGTCTGTGAGAGCCAGAAATCTTGCTTGTTTGTGGGTGACCAAATACTTATTTTCCACCATGATTTACAATTAAATTCTTTAAAAATCCTACAATGTGATTTCCTGGATTTTTTTTCTCAATTTGTCTCTCATAGTTGAAGTGTACCTATGATGAAATTACAGACCTCTCTCATCTTTCTAAGTAGGAGAACTTGCACAATCAGTGGCTGACTAAATACTTTTTGATCCACTGTATGTCCAGATGAAGTGGTTCAACTTCTGGGACTTGCCATAGTTCTTCTTTAGATTTAGGCTGTCTTTTATTTCTCTGTCCAGGTAATCCCATACTGCCTCTGCAATATTCAGGTCTGGATGTTGTGATTTTTTTGTTTTTTAATACTGCGTAAAATGTCCTGTGTTTTCTAGTTGTATTCTAATAAAAGAGACTGAGAAATGATTAAATATGGTCATTATGCCACTGCTAAAATAACAAATGTAATAGTGAACTAACACTTTTGCACAGTAGTGTGTGTTTTATAGCAATATGTGTTTATAGTTTTACACTTACTAGTACTACCCCAAATCAGAAAAAAGCTGCGATAGTGTGGAAAATGTCAACACCATCCTAAAAGAGACGATGAGAAACACAAAAGTATGCAATTTACAGTTCCCTGATCTGCAATCTTCACTATAGTTTAGCTTAATTGCATAGGTTATTTATAACTGTTTAGATCCATTGTGGGTTGTCATAGCAGCATCTCTTAGTGTCGCAGCTAGGTTAATCTTTTTGATGAAGAATTAAAAATACAGAGGTATTTAGTGTGACCTCTCCTTACACTTAAGCAATAGCAGCATCTGGCAGCTTTATCAGGATGCCAATTTGACCTTACTACAATTCGAAGAAGCTTGATCAGGAATTGTCTTGTTGGAAGGGTCACAGCCAAGAAACCACTTGTTCAGAAGGTTGAAAATCTCACAAAGACTGGAATGATGATCAGTGGAAAAGAGTATTATGGAGTGGTGAATCCAAGTTTGAAATTTTTGGGTCCAGTCAGTGAGAATATGTTATGTATGGTCATGATACAGTTGCTAAAACAATAATGGTGGCCTAGGACTTTTGCACAGTACTGTATGTGGTCATGGAACATAGACATCAATTAACTCTTCTACAATACAGCTATATTGGTACATAAACAAAACAACCAATTAATGTACTAAAACCTTAATTCAAAACTTTTGTCATTACAAGGAGCTTAACAGGGCAATAATGGTGTAATGCCACTCATATTCCTTCACCTGACAGTTGCCAGTATATAGTAATTCTGTTTAAGTTCAGCATTTCTGCAGTGTCTTAAATGAACAAAGAACAAACTCAGTGCTTTGGAGGCAGAATCCCTACAATTAAGCAGTAAACATAAGTACTCTTGCTGCATGCCATATTGCGTTTCTGCTTAGCTTGTACAAAGTTTGACATCAACCATGTTGATTGATGTTTTTTTAATAACATGACCATGGTTGATATATGATATGAAATTGTAAATTTACAAATATTGCATGGTATGCAATAATTTGTCAGTTTGGTATTCTCCCTGTAAATCTCCCATGTCATGATGTTTTCAAATTGGGTAACTTGATGACTATAGCATATACTGTGTATATTGGTTGTACAGTGCTTGAGATGAACATAAATTTATATGAACAAAAGGATATAACTAAAGTCTATGAACATAGACTTGTATCACACTCCAACCTCTCCACCATGGCCAAGACCAAAGAACTGTCTAAGGACACCAGGGACAAAATTGTAGACCTGCACAAGGCTGTGATGGGCTATAGGATGATAGGCAAGCAGCTTGGTGAGAAGGCAACAACTGTAGGCGCAATTATTAGAAAATGAAAGAAACACAAGATGACTGTCAATCTTCCTCGGTCTGGGGCTCCATGCAAGATCTCACCTCATGAGCTAAGGATGCTTTTGAGAAAGGTCAGGAATCAGCCCAGAACTACATGGCTGGACATGGTCAATGAGCTGAAGAGAGCTGGGACCACAATCTCAAAGATTGCAAACCGTTAGTAACACACTACACCGTCATGGATTAAAATCCTGCAGGGCACGCAAGGTCCCTCTGCTCATGCCAGCACATGTCCAGGCACGTTTTAAATTCGCCAGTGACCATCTGGATGATCAAAAAGAGGCATGGGAGAAGGTCATGTGGTCAGATGAGACCAAAATAGAGCTTTTTGGTATCAACTCCACTCGTCGTGTTTGGAGGAAGAAGAAGGATGAGTACAACCCCAAGAACACCATCCCAACTGTGAAGCATGGGGGTGGAAACATCATACTTTGGGGGTGCTTTTCTGCAAAGGGGACAGGACGACTGCACTGTATTGAAGGGAGGATGGATGGGGTCATGTATCGCAAGATTTTGGCCAACAATCTCCTTTCCTCAGTAAGATCATTGAAGATGGGTCATGGCTGGGTCTTCCAGCATGACAATGACCTGAAACACACAGCCAGGGCAACTAAGAAGCATATCAAGGTCCTGGAGTGGCCTAGTCAGTCTCCAGACATATGTACATACATACACACACACACACACATAATGATAATAATAATAATAAATTATAATTATAATAATAATAATAAATTAAAATTAACTCCATGGGACTTTGGTAAGCAAATACTTTGATAATGTTCATTGATATAGAGTACTGTACAAAGGTCTTAGGCCATCATTAGATATGTTGTTTTAGCAGTGATTTATTTATTTATTAATTAATATACAGCCAGAATATACAGGAAATATGTACACAAAATAAAAAAAAACACAAGTTTCAGAACGAAATGACTTCTACAGGCAAAATTCAGTGTTTAATGTGTCCTCCCTTGGCACAAAAACACATCTTGAACTCTTTCAGAGAGACTGTCCTAAAGTTTTCTGAAGTAAACTCCTGGTATATTATATCAGGCTTCTTTCAGCAGTTCCATAGCTCTTCTTTAGATTCAGGTTGTATTATGTTTCCCTGTTCAGGTGATCTCATACTGCTTCTGAAATATTCAGGCTTTTCCTGTTTTTTGTAGTGCATAAAAATGTCCTGTATTTTCTGGTTGTCTAATGCAGAGACTGAGATATAAGTATATACAGGAGATATGGGATAGCAGCGTGTCTAACATTTCCTTTGACTTTAATTTCATTGCAGACAGTATGAACCTAAGATACTTCATTTTGACAGGTAACATAATTTCATTTGTTAACATGCATCCGTTCCTGCATTTCAGGCCTGCAACACACTCCTATAAATGTTGGGTTTGTGATGAGGTTTAAAAAAAGGCCTGAAATGCAGGAATGGATGTTTATTAACAAATGAACTGAAGTTGAGCAGACAATGCATGAAATATCTTGGGTTCATACTGTCTGCAATGAAATAAACAGGAAAATAAATGTAAGTAACGCTATGTTTTTTTTTGTTTTTGTTTGTTTTTGCATTTTCCATATTGTCCCAACTTTTTCGGATTTGGGGCTGTACCTTTATTATTGCATTTTGTTAACTTTTAGCATCTGGCACAGTTTGTTTGCTTATCTTGCATAAGCTAGAAGTTTATTTCATTTACCTCAGTACCCAAAAATAGTTGTATTTCAGCTCAGCTAAGCAGTGCTTACAGCTCTTTTCAGAGATATTTTCCTTGCCATATGTTGAGTTCAGTAACGATTCAGCATGAGCGACATTCCTGGTGTTCCTGTGACTTATAACTACCCAGTAAATTCTGAAACACAGGCTTTCATTGTGTGTTGCTAAAGGTAACAGACATACAATAGGTGAACGATGTGTAATTACTGATAGAATGAATTTCATTCACTTCTTGCACAGATAAAACAAGGACCTCTCTATTACGTTTTCAGTGGCCATTGATTAGCTTCATAAATGTGCGTGTAATATGGAGGGAGGAGGTGTTACACATAAATCACCCATTATCTTGGATCAATTTGTTCATTATGTGGCGAAATTGAATAATTACTCTGTGGTGTCTAAAGCTGTGACCGCTTGGGTGGAGGGTTAGGAGGCCATCTTTTGTCCCGTTCTAGTCCTTCTTCACACCGCACCCTTTCCTGTCACCGGCATCTCATGCTTGGTAATTGAGTATTTATCTGATTGTTTGCGAAAGGTGCTTGGCTGCCTATCTGACACAATTATCAGACAGAATTCAATCTCTAAGGCCCTCATCCCCGATTGGATGCCAGTGGGCTAGTCGAGCAGTCGTGCTATGAATGACAAAATTGGAAAAAGAAACAGTGTAAAATGGCACTTGTACATACTTGTCCATCGTGGCATGCAAATTGCACAATTGCAATGGACGAACTACATAATTTTCTCAGGCTGTTATGACAGTGAGGGAAAATAAGGCATGATAAGGGAGGAAAGTGATGGTGATGAAGCCAGTCTACAACTCCAATCTGATAGCACCACAGTTTGTCTGCACTAAAAATGCTCAGCGAGAACAAGAGAGACAGACACGGACATTTCTTCTTGACTATGATAAGAGCTGAGGAGCAGCTGTTCCAGCCCATAGTTCTACAGCATTTTCCTTAGTGAAACTCATGGCAAGTAAAAAGAAGCAGACAGATAAAGTGAAACTGTAGTGTTTGTGTGTCTATGTATGTGATTATGAGTGTTTTTGTCATAATTGTGCTCAGTTTGGAAACTTTTTATATATCAAACATAGTGACCGATTGCAGAGCAGTGAGGTAATTAAGGCAATCTGAGAACCCTGTTCTGTTGCACACCTTAAAAGACGTGTTTACAGGAAGAATGGGACGATATAACACCTGAAACACTTCATGGCGTGGTAATCTCAGTGCCAAAACGTGTGTAAAGTGTTGACAGAAGGAATGGCATTGCCGTTGTACCATTTGTGTTGCGGGCCTAAAATGCAGGAATGTATATTAATTGATGAAACTAAGTTGACCAGACAAAAGATTATTTTGGGTTCATACTGTCTGCAATGAAATAAAAGTAAAAAAAAATGGTGTATTTGTAATACAGGTATGGAACACACAATGCCCATTCGGACAGTTACCTACTATAAACCTACCAACCCATGTATTACCTTGCCAACAGTGCAGCTTTTGGTGCAGAACAGTTTTATTGAACACAGCATTTTCTTAAACAGATTGAATGCTGAGCAACATTTGGCTGCTGTTGTGCTCCTTACAAGCCCCGAAAAGAAGCTGGCACACCATGCGAGAGAATCTAGCTGAGTTCAAGAGAACTGCATATTTGCAATGCAGCACATGCTGGGTTAATTGTGGCTGAGTGAAGCAATGGCCTGCTCACAGCTTTACAGTGAGAAAAGATTTTACGCAAGAAGTAAAATCATTATGATTTGGTCAGTGTTGATATTAAATTGATTTACCGTATTTTTCGGGCTATAAAGCGCACTGGGTTATAAGGCGCGATATCAATGATCGACTTCTAACGGATCTATTTTCATACACAAAGCGCACCGGGTTATAAGGCGCATGAAATTAAACAAACTCTTAAGTTCCGTTGGAAGCTCAGTTTGGTCTTTACCTGGCGCAGGGCGTCTTCTTGCTTCCTCCACTTCCGTATCATTGATTCGTTAATATTGAATTCTCTCGCAGCTGCTCTATGTCCATGTTGTACTGCGTGACTGATAGCGCGGAGTTTGAAATCCGCTTCGAAAATTAGTGAATGCACGTACCCTAATGCTGAAGCACATACCATATTACTCCACGATGATGCGCACTACGTTTGCCGTAAGCTCCGTAACTTACCAAAGCCGTGCTAAAACATTTTGACAGATTTATGAGCACCGTGTACCATCTACAATCGGTTCTAGGTCAGAAAGCACAACCAGAATTAATTCATACATTAGACGCACCGCATTTTAAGGCGCACTGTCGATTTTTGAGAAAGTTAAAGGATTTTAAGTGCGCCTTATGGTCCGAAAAATACGGTAGTATACAACCCCAAATCAGAAGAAGTTGGGACAGTATGGACAATGTACTTTGAGTTTTATGTAATTGCAGACAGTATGAACTCAAGATATGTAATGTTTTGTCTGGGCAACTTCATTTTATTTGTTAATAATCATCCAATCCTACATTTCAGGCCTGCAACACATTCCCAAAAAAGTTGGGACGGGGCAATTCCTGGCTAGTAATGAGGTAGAAAAACTAAATTTATGATGTGATTTCAAACAGGTGATGTCAGCAAGTGATTATAATCATGATTTGGTCCAACAGCAGTATCCACAAAAAAGCTTTGAGGAGCAAATTGGGCAGAGAATCTCCAGTAGTCAACAAATGCGTGAGAAAATTATTTATGCCTGAGGAAAACAATGTTCCTCAAAGAAAGACCAGAAGAGATTTCCATATTTCAGGTCTAACTTTTTCTGATTGGGATTGTATATGAAACACTGCAGTATCTTGTCTATTTAGTACCCAGTACACTACAGTATCCCATATAGCATTGCTAAGTACAGTATATACAGTCATATGGTGTTCAGACAAGGTCCATATCACAGCATGCAAGTTCATAGAACATTTTGGCGATGTATAACTGTAAATAATTCTTCCACAATGCAATGTAGTCCCTACCTCGTCCCTTCAGTCTTACACGAAAGCCAGCAAGCTGTTGAAGCCAGGCTTTGCGGTTTGTATTCTTCTGTGTGTGGCACACAGTTCACAGAGAATCTGCTTTAGCTTTATTTTGGTTACTCAGTAAACCAAATTTGAAAACACCAAGCAGCATGTAACTACAATCCCGTCCTTGTTTCTTAATTTGTTTTAAATTTCATATAATTACTTTCAACATTTATTATGTTATTTTATCTTTTTACACCATTCATCCACTGGTAATCAAACTAGTAAATTCAACTTGACCTCAACAATTCATGTTTATAATGGGCTCTAAACATACTACCAAGTTTAATGGTTTTATCTGTTTAATAACATGATATATTAATTCAGAATTCAGTTGCTGTGAGGTGGGGTGTTTGGATATCGGCGAATCCGCAACGGCTTTGAGCGTTACTCAGCCAATCGGATTTTAGAACCAGAATTGTGTGTTTCAGAAAACTGATCTTTTACCCTCTGTGACGTCATAAACAGTGGCAGTAACATTTTGTTAAACGCTACCTACTTGTATTGATGCATAATTATTTGTCCACTTCATGCCACTTCAGCATGTTTATTAGTGTCAGTACAAAGTGGTTTTCTAGTACTGTACTGTTTTCAGTCTCCTTTGCAACACTGAACTGAAGCACACTTGCTCTGCATGCAGATTGCTGGACTTGGATTCTGAGGCACTGTCTGGCAGTCACGTAAAGGCATCTCAGTGCAGGTAGAAGCAGCTAGTTTGTGGATCCCTTGGAAGCTGTTGTAACAAATTTATCTCTGTATAGCAGAATGTCATTCAAAAGTGTCAGTTTCTACTGCTCAGTGTATATTTTTTCAGTGACTACAATATGACCACACAATATATTGCACATCAAACATCAGTTCAATTTCAGTACAGGAAAAAATCATTCAACTTCTTCCCAGGTCCATATTAAATTTAGTTCATTTTTTCATTTATTATTGATGCCTATTTCAGGTTGCTTCACAGAACAAATAACCATACAGCTCTGCGATTCCATCTTCCCTGTAAAGGGCTGTTTCAGGCCGATGACATCTGTTATGCACATGTATAACATTCATAACACTGTAGCTTATAGGCAGTGAGACAGCTAGCAGTATTTTTGTAGTCAACACCAAGACCGGGACACATCGAGTCCCAATCAAGACCAAGACTTTTAATAGTCGAGTCAAGACCTAGACTTGATTAAGATTTTTTTCCTTGTACAAGAATAAAAAGAAGAAAATGGGAAAAAATTAATTAGTTTATAATTAACGTTACCTCAGACAGATGCATTGGACTCGGCTGGGCTTGACAACAATTTCCAAATCCACCTTAGCTGAAGTGAAGTGGACTGACACGAGACCCAGTCTGTTCGTTTATGTTTCCTTTGAGTACTATGAGTCCGTATTATTGCGAGTTAAATGAAAACTGTCCTATTACTTTCAGCAGAGAATGCACCTTATAAAAATAATGGACGTTCTTTGTATTGCCTGTGTTTATATGTAGATTAAACAGGGAGGAGAGTGGATGCCAGTGATGCCCAGTCAGTAAGAGACATGCGGATGGCATGGTCAGGGGCCACGGCCTTCATAATCATCACTTTCCTACGGTTTGGGCAGCAAGAGGTAGTGCTGGGCTCTACGATCGCAGGTAAGAGTGCATTATTTGTTCTGGCTTAGATGACTGATCCAGAGGTACATAAGCCTGAGGGTGTACAGTGACACCTTCAACTCTATTTCCATTGAGTATTTGTTTCAAAAGCAATTCTCGAACCAGCATTTGCACAAGTAAATAATGACTGTTAATAACTCATTTACAAATCATTTTGAAAGCTGGTATTTTTTTCTGACTTTGGTTTTGGGTGCTTCAGCTTGTCTTGTCCTAAAATGAACTGTCTGTTTGTGTGAATGACACCATTTTGGAGAAAATCAAATGGGTATCCTCAAAGCCGTTCTGAGAAGTGCCTTAAACTGCAAAATCCTCCATGCAGTCTGGCTAGGCATGATTGAGTTCGACGTTTCATTCATGACACAATCATCTAGACAGACAAAACGAGTTTTGATGAATCAGGTATCTTGGAGTAGCAACCATTTTTATCTAGAAAATTACAACTACATAGGTTGTGATTTAAAATGTGGCAGGAATTCAAGCAGAGGTTCGTTTGCTTTTTTATAAATGGCTCCCTAGTGCAGGGCTAATTGGTCATAATGCAACGGCGGCATGGGTCGTGCATGATAGATCAAGCTTTCATTATAACCCACAGGGAAACATGTCAAGTGCTCCGCATTTGGAAACCATCAAGCCTAAAAAGAGTGCTGAATCACTTTTACTGAGTTAAACCCAGTTAATTTTTAATAACTGTTAAAAAAATATGTAAATTTTTTTATCAACAACAAATGTACACTCACAGGCCACTTTATTAAATACCTCTTGCTCGTATTGAGCTGGACCACCTTTTACCTTCAGAACTGCCTTAATTACTCGAGAATATCCCTCATACCATTTCAGAAACACCACCAGTCTGAACCATTGATATAAGGCAGGACGGATCCATGCTTTCATGTTGTTTACGCCAAATTCTGACCCTATCATCCGAATGCCACAGCAGAAATCCAGACTCATTAGACCAGGCAACATTTTTCCAATCTTCTTTTGGTTAGCCTGTGTAAACTGTAGCCTCAGTTGACTGTTCTTAGCAGACAGGAGTAGCAGCCGGTGTGGTGTTCTGCTGCTGTAGACCATCTGCTTCAAGGTGTTGTGCGTTCAGAGATGCTCTTCTGCATCCGACCATTCTCCTCTGACTTCTGGCATCAAAAAGTTGGAATACAACCAGCTTTGCTTAGCACCTCAAACCAGTGCTCGACTGGTGAGTCGCAAATGTGATTCAGACCTAATCCTGGTGGCCCAATGCCGTCTGATTTGTTTTTGTACATTGACTTGGTCATTACTATTTAGACAGAGCACTAACATATTGTAGTTTTCATTTATACCCAGAGAAACATGTTTTTAGTGCTGTGGTCTCATACATATGACTATACATACAGGTAGGTGTGTGTGTGTGTGTGTGTGTGTGTGTGTATATATATATATATATATATATATATATATATATATATATATATACACACACATATATGACTATACATGTTATGACTATACATGTACATGTCATCATTGTTATCAGCTCATTCTTACATTTTGCCCTGGTGATGAGATTTATATATAGAGATATATATATATATATATTATATATATATTATAGTTATTATATATGATATATGTATATATGTATATATATAGATATATATGTAATATAAATATATATACCACACACACACATATATATAGAGATGACGATATATATAGAGAAGAGAGAGAATAGAGATGGAGATGTCTGATATGATATACAAACACACCAATTATATATATATATATATTATATATAGATATATATATATATATATATTATATAAAAACTAACATGTTATGACTATACATCTACATGTTATCATCTCATTCTCCATATCATCTTAAAGGAGGTTGGGTCCCTTTTTGAGTCTTGGTCCTCCCAAGGTTTCTTCCTCATAACACTTAGGTAGTTTTTCCTTTCCACTGTCACCCTAGGCTTGCTCAATTTGGGATTGGACGTAGATCTTAGGAGATAAAGTTGCTTTGAGACAATGCTCCATTGTAAAAAGCACTATATAAATAAACCGGACTTGACTAGCTTTGATGTAACCTTGTGTTTAAGGGCCATTAATGCTAAAGAGCGATGTTAAATAAACTAAATAAACAAGCAAAACAAAGAACAAGCTCTCACATCATTGATTTTGCCTTCAGTTTGTTATTGTCATTTTTTTTCTTTGTCTGTCTTGATTGTCATGGCATGGTCATTCTTTCACGTTTTCTGCCAACTGGGTGGACATTGTAAGTGTCTTTATCTTGACTAAGTTAGATGGAGTTAGTGTTGAAGCAGAATAAAAGAGTGTACCTCTTTGAAAGCCTGCTTTGTTGAATTCCAATGTGTTTTGCATGAGGCAAGCTTTATCTTTCTATAGTGACCTGGTTTGCGAACACTCTTGGTCTCTTGTTCCAATGATGTGTACAAACCTCAACTCTCTCACTCAAGTTTGCTACCAAACTGTGGTGGCTGTCCTGATTTCCAATCATCTTCCTAATTCACCACTGACAGGGTGATGGCTCTCAGAATGACCCTCTCATTCAGATATCTTCTCTCAATGTCTCCTGCTTATGTTTCTTCCTTGTCTCACCTGTTTACCTCTGTATTTTCCAGCTCACCATATCCCATTCCTTTTCCTTTTTCTTGTATAAAGTAAACAATTCGATGTTGAACTTAGTCAGTGCTCTCCAGGGCTGTAATTTATAAAACGTTATGTGAATTCCAGCATGAATTTATGTGTTCTCGCCAAAAAAACAACAACAAAAACAACAAAACCAAAAAAAAAAACCCAGGAAATCGCATGCGCATGTAACAATCGGGTTTATAAATCTGACACGTACTTTTACACTGTTTATAGCTATATAAATCACAACCTCCATGAAAATATGCACTGGTGAAAAAGCAGCTTTTTCTTTCATCACGTTCCATTTTTGGGAAACAAAAATGGACTTGTACAGATGTAAATTTGGGGACTCTGGACCTATTCCAATGGACATATTCCATTGATGAGTTGGAGAGCGTCAAACAAGGCATATGAAAAAATGAGTAGGTGGAAGTTGTTGTGTTGGAGATTGAGAGGAGTTCAAATGTATTATTTGGGGGCCTCACTTGTGGCATCGCAAATAAACTCGAGCTTATTTAGTGGTAACTTAAAGTGCAACAGTTAATGATGTTAACGTCATAAGTGTTGTGGACATCAGCCATCCTGAAGCCCCATTATATACAATCAAATGAATAATGCTAGCCAACATGATCAAAATGGACAGTTTTGTCTGTATTATTCATCATAGAAGGAACATTGCATCACTCCTGCAGGTTATAGGAGCTCCCTCCTCATGTGGTTATGTTACAACAAGATGCACTTGCTTAATTTTTCATAGTTTTACCATTCAATCCAAACCAGACTCAGCACATAGATCCAAAGGAACGGCTCTTTCAAATCGAAATCTGCTCATTAGCAAGTCGTCTGTCTTTGGTTGGGGTGATAAAGCCCAAATAAAGCCTAATAAAGCCCAAAATCTGTTGTTCCATCAATAATACATTGTTTAGTCTAGCTTATTTATAGATCTCTTAATATGTGCACTTGTTTTCCAGCTTTTTGCTAGCTACTTTTTACCCAAGATTAATAGCATATTAATGTTATTTAATAAATATTTTGGTCAGGGATGAGATGAAACAAATGTAAGGCACAAATAGTTATTTGGAGCAAAAAATGACAATAAATATATATATAAAAAAAGTTAAATACAGTTAGGGTGGCACAGTGGCTAGCACTGACACCTCATAGCGAGAAGGTTCTGGGTTCAATGTCCATGTGAAGTGGTGTGGGTCCTTTCTGTGTGAAGTTTGCATGTCCTCCCCATGTCCACAGGGTTTACTCTGGGTACTCCAGTTTCCTCCCACAGTCCAAAGACATGTGTGGTGTCTGAATTGGTTCAAGTGTCTCAAAGACAGGCTAATTGGTGTCTCTAATGTGTGAGTGTGTGTGCCTTACGACGTATTGGAACCCTGTCTAGGGTTGTTCCTGCCTTGTGGCCTGTGCTGCTAGGCACCCGTTCTCTCACAACCCTGTCCAGGATTAAGAGGATAAGACAGTGAGTGAATGAATGAAATATGTATTTCATAACCATTAGTCTGCTGCAATTAACTAATAATAACTTGTTAGTGGGCTGTGTTACAGTACATTTATGTTATTTCCTAAAAAATATTTTTGTCACCAATTCTTGCTTTCTTTAAAATGGCAGTACACATGGGCCAAAGTTGATGTATGTGCCCCTATTTCCCACTTAGTATTTCTTTATAAATTGTGGTTTCTGTGTGTGGTTCTGTGATGTACGCATACCCATTCCAGACTCATTTTGTGCCCTCGCACTGTTTATAATTGAGACCCTGGTTGTGAGGTTCGTTGTCATTTGTAGGTGTGAGTGGTAGTGATTTCAGGCAAAGGCGGTCATGCTGAGTTCTGCTTTAGCCCCTGCCTGGATGATTTGTTGACTGGAGCCAGATATAGCAATGCTAATGAATGAGACTGAGCTAGGTCTCCACTTCAATTCTCCTGGCCTGATGGGAAACTGCTCCACAACCACTGAGCTGTAAAACAAGGTTCCAGCCTTATCAAATAAAAAAAAAACACTTTAAGAGTTTACTGGCTATTACCAGTTACAGTTCAACTGTCAGGACCTTTATTCAAATGGTTACACAGCTTGCTCGTGTATACTGTACATAATTACTTAATTGATAGGACTTATCAATTAAGAGTAGTCCAGCTTCACCCAGAAGATGGATTCACCACTTGAGCTGGGCTCCTCTCCAGATTTCTTTTTTATTGGTATCAGGGAGCCTTTCCTTGCCACTGCCACCTCTGCTGTTTTCACTAGTAAAGCTGCTTTGAGACAATGACCATTGTCTAATGTGCCATTCATGTAAATTGAACAATGCGTCATAGAAAAATTTGTGTCCACCATGGAGATATATGATGTCACATGTTCTGTTTATTATGCCATCTGATGCAATTGCATCTTTTAAACACCAGAAGACACAATCATGTGTCCTATACACATGAAGTAAAAAGTACACATTATTTTGAAATGTTTTAAGTCAGTTATTTAATACATAGTGAAGCTACAGTAGAACATTTGTCAAGTCAAGTCAAGTCAGATTTATTTATATAGCGCTTTTTACAATGGAGCATTGTCTCAAAGCAACTTTACAAGTTTAGATTATCTCCTAATAACTACGTCCGATCCCAAGTTGAGCAAGCCTAGGGCGACAGTGGCAAGGAAAAACTCCCTAGTTCTAGGAAGAAACCTTGGGAGGACCAAGACTCAAAAAGGGACCCAACCTCCTTGGGCGGCGTAGATGATAAATCTAAGAGCGAACTAAAGTCATGGAGTCAAAGTTCGAATAAAATGTGAAGTATGCACATCAGCATTAAGTGGCCCGGGTATGATGATAAATCTAAGAGCGAACTAAAGTCATGGAGTCATGGTCGAATAAAATGTGAATTATGCACAGTGGAGCTCCATCAGATGAACATCATGTGTGGGGCCGGAACTGCCGGAACACAGCTCGGAGAGAAAACAGAAAATGTAATTAGTTATTGATTAAGAGCACAGTGTTTATTAACAATAACTGATGCCAT